>JAVHYY010000881.1:0-32531 GCA_035221665.1 Okamejei kenojei | reverse complement strand
TAGCCTACTGATATACATCAGCTTTTAACAGCCTCCAGCAAGGACATAGGAGATAGGCGTTTAAAGGTGAAGGGGAATAGAATTTAAACGGAATACAAGGAGTAACTTTTTTCCCCATAGGAGGAGGGGGGTATGGGGGGGGGGGGTGGGGGTGTTCATGGGGGGGGGGGTGGGGGGTGGTGGGTGGTGGGTGGGGGAGGGGTGGGGAGATGGGGGCGGAAGGGTAAGAGCTGCCAGAGGATGAGGTTTGAAGGTAGGGATATCCCAACTTATAAGAAACATTACACAGTTACATGGATAGGAACAGGTTTATGAAGATATGGACCACCGCTGCCATTACAGCACTGTAGATGCCAAAAAGGGACCTGGGTTCGATTCCGGACGTGAGGCGGAGTGCTGATCCTTATGGAGTATTGTAAAGATCTCCCTGTGACGCAAGAGCGTGGTTTCTCCCCCTGAGATCGCCGGTCCTCCTTCCCACACGATCCAAGACGTGGCAGGTTTTGACAGATTAATGGTCTTCTGTTAAATTGTACATCGACAATCACAAACAGATTAATCGTCCCTAGGTTTAAAATTGTCCCTAGTGTGGTGTGGGATAGGGCTACAGTGACCCTGGTCGGCACGCGACTCGTGGCGTGAAGGGTCTGTTTCTTCTGCGCTCTTATGTATCTCAAACTAAAAACTCTAAGATAACAAAGAGATGACTGGTGTTGCGGGGAAACGTATAACTTTATTGTTGGTGACTTTGCCTTCAATGACTTATTTAAGATGTCCACCGCCAGCACATTGTTGATCACCCTTGACACCAAAGTGGAAATGCGAAGCTGCACTACCAAGCAAGCTATTTTGTCCACGTAGCCTAACATCGCCCAGAAACCTGACATAAACTAAATGAGTAGCGAACACAAACCACGGGAGCGTTAGCTCTTGCAGAGAGAAACGGTGACAGCTGGACACGCAACAGTGAAAATTAATCGTAAAGGAAAAAGAAGTGGTGGGTCAGGCAGAAATGAAAAAACTTGATAGAAATTTCCGATTCTAGAAACAAAAGAATTCTGGTTCATTCACCAGAAAGGCCATCAAAGTGCTGGATAATCCATAATACCAACAGAACAAGTTGAAATGCACAGAACTTAGGCCAATCAGCGCCCATCTATGTCTACTCACATCAATTCAAATCATCTGACTGATCTATCTTTCCACTCAACCCTATTCTCCTGCCCGTATCTAAACCCATAGTGACCTTTGGACGCCCATCTCCTATAAGTCTTAGAGACTTGATGGGCCGAATGGCTTAATTTCTACACTATTCCTATGACCTTAGATTTTTTACAGTGGCTGAAGTAAAGGACCCTTCGGCCCATTGAGCTCCACCAGCGAAACCAGTGATCGACTCCAGGCACACACGGAACCAGCACCATCCTACAGCACACCTAGGGAACAATTTACAATTTATCACGTGTATACCGAAAAACTAACCTACACCAGACCTGCACGTCCTTATGGAGGGAGGGACGGTAACCAGGAGCACCCGAGAAAACCCACGCAGGTCCTAGGGAGAACGTACAAACTCCGTGCAGAAAGCAACGTAGTGCAGTGATAAACCTGGGTGCTCTGACGCTGTGAGGCAGCAACCCAGCCGCTGCGCCCACCTGTTGCTAATCTATGCCAGCGTGAAGTCCTGCTGGCGGTGATGGTGGGGATGGGGCCCGTACCACTGCACCATAGGAAAACAAAAGGAACTACGAAGGTGAGGGGGGGCGGGGGGGCTGGGGCAAGAACACACAATGGGACCAACGTGACATCTAATGTTACATTTTGTAAACTAGTTGGTGCCAGACACCAAGGCAAAAGCTCCTGCGTCGGTTGTGTATTGTAAGCCAAAAGCAAACGCGCACATCTGACTGCCGCCAAGGTAAATCGTGAAATAAACCGAATATCAGCGACCTCGAAACGTCAGCGCGGAAGAGAACCAACAGCAACTGTAATAGGAAAGGAGCTGGTTTTAACACCGAAGAGAGACACAAACAAATGCTGGAGTAAACTAAGTTGGACAGGCAGCATCACTGAGAAGAGAAAGGGTGACGTTAACGGGATCGAGACCCTTCATCAGACTGAGAATCAGTGGAGAGGGAGGCACAGAGATAAATAATGTTAAGGTGAAAACGAGACATCAAAAGAGGATAGCAGATCAAAGCAGAAGATTAGTATCATTGTTAGCCAGGCAAGAAAAACAAATGTAAACAAAGGAAACTGCAGAGGCTGGAAATCGATGGGGTTACACACAAAATGAGAAACACATCAGCGGGTGCCAGCACAATCTAAGAGCCAAGGATTTAGTGCGTTCGTTTCGG
This sequence comes from Okamejei kenojei, assembly GCA_035221665.1. Taxonomy (NCBI): domain Eukaryota; kingdom Metazoa; phylum Chordata; class Chondrichthyes; order Rajiformes; family Rajidae; genus Okamejei; species Okamejei kenojei. The sequence continues at coordinate 30,174 of JAVHYY010000881.1, read as the reverse complement.
GTCGAGACCCTTCTTCAGACTGCTCATGGGATCAGGGATACGAGAGATATAGACTGGGTGATGTGAGAGAAAAGAACAATGAATGAAAACAATGCAAAAAAGTATCGAATGCATAAAGGAACAAGCCATGTAAGCAGTTCTTCGCTGCGCGCTGTGAGAAGCCACCAGTCTAAAGCTAAGTGGCGACTAAAGGTGCGGGGAGGGAGATAGAGATTGAGGGTAATGCCAGGGCCCGAGGGCTGAGGGAGAGGTAAGAGGGGGAAGGATAACAAGCACGGTTCAACGAATTGAGAAAATTCAATAGATTCAATCCCAAAAGGCATGCAAACTCCCCAATCGGAAATATGAGGTTGACTGTTCCTCGCAAGCATTGCGGTGTTGCTCACCTCTGCCAGGAGGTAACCGAGACCCAAGAGACCGAAGAGGTCGGAATTAACGGAATGGGCAGGGGAGTAATGACACAGTGCAGATGCGACCGGGAGTCGATGCGTGTTTTTTTTCACGGCACGAGCGGAGGGTGGATCTTGCAAAATGAACGACCAAGCCCCCATGGTACCTCATAACCGATATAGGATTGCCATCTGGCATCTGGAGCCAGACACATGCAGTAGATGAGGTTTAGTGTAGGAGGTGCAGGTGAACCTCTGTCGGACCTGAAAAGGACTGCTTGCGGTCCCTGAAGGGCGTGGAGAAGGGGGGACGGTAGAAAGGGACAAAGTGTTGCATTTCTTTGCGGTTGCAAGGGAAAACAGTGCACCGGGGAGATGGGAGTAGATGGAGAAAAAAAAAGGGGAAGGGAAAGAAGTGCACGGGATCCTCTTTGCGAGGAGCGGGTACTTTGCGGAAGGCAGACCTGGGGAGAACGGGAAGAATGTGACGGTGGAGGCGGTCACCGTTGGAGGTGGGCACGAAACATGAGCGGAGGACCAATCTTTTTAGTTGCCCGGCTGGTGGGGTGAAAGGTGACGGACCATGGGGACTCTGCCCTAGATATTTTGCGAGTGGGGGAATGGGGGAGCGAGGCATGATGCGGGGTAGGGAGAGACACCTGTGCGAGCAACCTCAATCAATAGTGGGGGAGGGGAATCCCGATCACTGAAGATGAGGCACATTGTGATGACCTGGCGTAGTGGAACACCTCATCCTGGCGCAGATGCGGTCGAGGCGAGGAATTGGGAATCAAGGAGGAGTCCTACAGAAGCAGGTGGGCGAGAAGATAGTCCAGGTGAGCTGTGGGAGTCAGTAGGTTTGAGTGGATGTCGTCAGGATGGTATCACCTGCAATAGAGTATCTTGTACGAGGTCAAGGAATGGTAGGGACAATGTCGGAAATGGTTCAAAGTGTGTATTTGCACAGTGCCGAGGGAAGTTGGATGGTAAATGAAATGAAGTCCAGTCAGTTTGTGAGGTTTGCAGGCGGTGACACCATAGCAAGTCGGTCGAGGTACCGGAGTAGAGGTCGGGGATGGGGCCCAGGTACGCCGGAACAAGGACATTGCGTCATCGACACCTCCTCACTACCTACCCACTGGAACCATGACCCCAGCTGACGAACACGGAGCCAACCATCTCGAGCACCATAGACCGACTTCATTCAGCTAACAGGGCTCCCTACCACCTCCCCAGAACACGAGACCCTCCGCGACCCTCTACGTTTCCCCCCAGCCCCGCACGCCAATCGATGTTTAACCCTTCTCCCCCAAAATCCACAGAACCCCCGGACTGCCCCATGGCAAAGAACCCATTGTCTCTGAACCGTGTTCGTAGCCCCACCTGAACACATTACCACATACCTTGAACGGCCAAATCCTATCCCACTTTGGTAAATCCCTCCCCACCCTATGGTATCAAGCACAACACCTCAGACACACCTCCGGCACCTCTCTCGCAGCATACTCCATTCTCCAGGCCCACCATCAGCTCTCAATCTTCCCATAGGATGTCCAGTCACGTCTAACACCCTCCCATCCCTAAATAGATCAATGCGTCCCCCAACCAGGAAGGTCTCAAAAGCCCTCCGATTCCTTTCCTCGAGCCAATGACAAACCCATACACCCTCCACTGACACCCTCCTCCGCCTAGCGGGAAGTTCGCGGTCCTCACAACCATCAATAAATTCGTTACTGCGCTTATCGATTCCATCCCTTTCCTACACAAACACAATGCGTAGTTTATGGGCACAACGCATGGGCCCCAGCTACGCATGCCTCTTTGTTTTGGGTACTTCCTAACAAATCCATGGTCGCTCAAGGACAAAGCGCGTACCAGGGCCACCATCCCCGACCTCTACCGCCGTTCCCACGAAATCGACAACTGCTTTGGTGTCACCTCCTTCAAACCCACACACAACTGACTGACTTCATATCTTTTCAATCACCCACAACCATTCCATCCGTCAACTCCAAAAAAACACTGGGGGGGGGGGGGGGGGGGGGGGGACACATTTCCGACATTTCCCTACCATATCCTTGACCTCACCATCGCTATTGCGGTGAACGCTCCCTGACCGACATCCACTACAAACCGACTGACATCCCACCGCTACCTGGACTCTCTCCTCCCGCTACACTAAAGTAAACCTGCTTCCACTGTAAGGACTGACATATGCGAATTTTCTCAATTCCGTTAACCCAACTGGCAGTCTCCTCGCCCTCCAACACCACCTCTCCTTCCAGACCCTAGGGCCCTGGCATTCCCATCTATCTCTATCTCCCTCACCCACCCTAGTTCGCACTAGCTCTCCATTTATAACACACCACAAACCGCTTACAATATCGCGTGTTCCCTTATCATCTATACTTTTTGCACCTCATGCTTTATTCTATTTTCTTTATCTCTTCCACAGTCACCGTCTACAATCTCACTCGTTTCCCTGATCCTGACCATCTGAAAAACGGGTCTCGACCCGAAACAGACGGCCTATCTCTTCGCATACCACTTACGATGCTGCGCACCCGCTGAGTTTCTTCCAGCTTTTTTGCTGTTAACCGAAGCAAAACAAATGTAATCAGGGGACAGTCAGACTGGTGGGAGAACTAGGAAAGGAGGGCGGGAATAGAGAGAGCGAGGGAAATGAACGAGTGAAGAAACGAATGATAGAAGTCAACTATTCTTACTGCTAGGGGTGTAAGCTGCCCACGCGAAACAATCATCTGGCCTAGGACCACCTCAAGTCCTGACGCCAGGAGGTCACCTAGGGACTATGAACCTTTACTTTATGGCCAAGTTAAGACTCTGGAATCTTTAACAACTTTGGACTCAAATCAATAAAAAATGTTGTCAGAAATGTTTTAGTTTAGTTTTGTTTTTTTTTAGATATTTCAGAGAATAACAGCGCGGAAACAGACCCCTTCCGCCCACTGGTTCCGCGCCGAACAGCCAGCGATCCCTGACAACAGCTAATAACACTACCCTACACACTCACAGACACACTAAGGACAAACTCGTACAATTTCTTACCAAGACCAATTTTCTCGAAACGACCTGTACGTCTTTGGAGTGTGGGAGGAAAACCGGAGATCTCGGAGAAAAAAACAAACGCACGGCACGGGGAGAAAAACGATCAAAAACTCCGTACAGGAACTAAATTGTGAGGGGCGACGGTGTGCTGTCGGCAGCTGATAAATCAAAAACCATGGCCTGCACATCTGGTATTAAGTATATTGGGCTCTATATGTAGCGAGATTATCACACTGACACTGTAGGCAAGAAAAGAATCTCACCTGTAAGGACCTGCACCTGTGGGGATAAAGTAACATTCAGAACTACTGGTGAGGAAAAGTCATAATCAATACAACATTATTCTTCTTCTGAGATTAACTTAGGACGTTCAGCAAGGATGAGTAAATTGACGGAATTTACTTAAATAAGGTTATAAGAGAGGTTATTAAAGGCACTGTAAATTGATAATATTTAGCATGAGTTCACCTAAGCCTTTTGACAATTCCCACTTGCCTAACCTTTCACAATATGAAAAGGCATGAAAGATCACAGAGAGAGAGCAAACGTCTCTCCCCGTCGCTCCCTCGGACGGCCAGTGTTGTACCAGCTTCAAATCACGCCTTGTTGAGTTTCATGTCCTGTAACTCAATTTGCACCTAGGCCAACAATGCAAACATGCCTGATTTGCCCTACTCAATCTCATCAGTTTTTGTGGCATATCTGTTCATTCATTAGGATATCATCTCTCTAACATCACCGCGTCTATATCGACTTGTTTTCATCTCGCCCCTAGACTCTCAGTCTTAATGAACGGCGTCTCACAACCGGGCAAGCAAAATGACGGTGGCGCCAGCGGTGAGTTGCTTGAGGGCCTCACAGCGCCAGAGACCCGGGGTTCAATCTGACGCGGAACAAAAAAGAAAAAAAACACACAAGGGAAAAAAGTGATGTCAAAAAAAAGGGCGCCCACTTTCTGTACGGAATTTAGTAACGTTCTAAATACCGAGAGCGTCTACATGGGTTCTTTCACACGGAGCAATCTATTGGTTCTCTCCCACACACCCACAAGGTGTACACGATTGTAGGTAATTGCGGCTTAATTAAAGTTTTTTTAAATTGTCCCTAGTGTGATGGTAGGTTGATTGTTACAGTGAAAGTGGGGATCCTGGACGGGTCGGCGGGACCCGTGGAGCACAAACAGTGCGTTTCCACACTGATTATGCTCTAAACTAGAACTGACTAAACTACATAAACATACCATTCTTTCGCATCTTGATCTGCTCCCCACCGCTGAGTCTTATCTCCAGCCTTATTGTGTACCCTAAATAAACAAAACTGTAACATTTATTAAGATGAGGCGAGATACTCAGAAAACCAAAAAATATAACTGAGGTGTAGAATATGCGACACAAAAATGCTTCACGTCTTGGAAAAGGGCTTGATCTGTCTACTTTTCTCCCAGAAGATGCTGATCCTGCCCCGACGAGTTATATTTTTGCAACAGTTTTTCTTTCCCCAAATCCCTTACTGTCAGGTTTCGTAACTAACATTGACACCCAGATCGGCTGACCAGGATATTACGTGAGACATTTAACCTAAAGCGTGTCTGCAACTTGATGACGTGAAATGAGCTTTTGGAACGACTACGATGAAAACAAAGCGAATGCTGTGTGCGACACTGTAAGAACACACAAATTAAAACTACAAAAAAAAGAATTTCAATGCTGTCCTCACGAATCAATAGAAACTAGACTTAAAAAACCAATAAATATATCGTATTTCAGTTGAGAGACACTGCGTGGGGAAGCAGCCGATAGTATCACGAACCCACCCGACGTCCCGTGCCGCACCAGAACACGATCATAACCGCAAACCAAACACTACTGCTACACACACTCAAGGGACAATTTAAAATTCCCGGAAGTACAATTAACCATAGCAAAAACCTCTATGTACGAAAGGGCCCTGGTGTCGATGCATTTTTCTGGCGACCCAAATTTGAGGAAGGACATTCGTTTGCTATTGAGGGAAGTGCACGTAGTTCACAAACCGGTTAATTCCCCAGGATGGCGCTGAGAGCTGTTTCTAATAATGTTGACAAAGAATGGAGCGACTGGGCTTGTATACACTGAATTTCAAAATAAGAGGGGACTTATGGAAACATATAAATTTAGTAAGGGATTGGACACAGTCTCGAAGGCAGGAAACATGTCTTCCCAGATGTTTGGGGGAGTCCCGAACAGGTGCCATACAGTTTAAGAATAAGGGGTAAGCCATTTAGAACAGAGATGAGGAAAAACGTTTTCACCCAGAGAGTTGTGAATCTGTGGAAATCTCTGCCAGATGGCAGTGGAGTTCAATTCTCTGGATACTTTCAAGAGAGAGTTAGATAGAGCTCTTAAAGGAATGGGGAGAAAGCAAGAACTGATTGTGGATGATCAGCCATGATCACAGTGAATGGTGGTGCTGGCTCGAAGGGCTGAATGGCCTTCTCCTGCACCTATTCTCTATTGCCTTTGGAGTGTGGGAGGAAACCAGAGCACCCGAGGAAATTCCACACGGGTCACGGGGAGAACGTATTCCGTATAGACAGCACCCATAGTCGGGATCGAACCCGGGCCTCTGGCGCTGTGAGGCAGCAACTCTACCGCTGCGCCACCGTGCCGCCCCAGTTTATTTTATTGCACCCAGATGGCAGCCTCTATATTCAAACATTTAAGCTAATGTTCTGCAACTTGATGAAGTGAATGAGATTTTGATCGGCTCAATGAAACACAACATGTAAGAACAACAAATTAAACTACCAAAAAAAGATATTCCATTGCGTTGGAGTTACTGTTCTCATTTGGATGTGAGACAGCACAGTGGCACAAGCCCGCAAGATGCAGAGCCTCACATCGCCCAGAGACACAGTTCAATCGCCCCCGGACAACCTCTGTGCTGAGTTTGTGGAGTTTGCAAGTTTCTTTCTCACCCCTGTGACTGCGTGGGTTTCCCTCCAAGATGCTCAGCTTTCCTCCCACAACACAAATATGTGCAGGTTTGCGCGCAGGAACTAATTATAAAGTCCCTTGGTAAAGTGCCCCCAGTGTGCAGGGAGTCGAGTGCTGAGAAAGTGGGATAACAATGGAACTAGTGTGATACAGCTGGTGATCGATGAACTCAGTGGGCTGAACTCTGGCCTGTTTCCATGCAGTATCTACCACCTACCGCCTGCGTTTGGCCCATGAATCCCTCCAAAACGCCGTGTAACCTGTCCAAATGTTTCTTAAGTGTTGCAACAGTACCTGCGCCTCGGAACTATCTCAATTGTTCCATAACAACCCACCACATTTAGAGTATTTCTTCTCCCTAGTTCTTAGAGCCACAGAGTGATACAGCGTGGAAACAGGCCCTTCAGCCAACAATGATGCCCACACCTGCATCTACACTAGTCCCGCCTGCCTGCGCTTTTGGCGGCCCATAGTCCCTTCTAAGCCCTGTCCTATCCATGTACCTGTCTAAATACTTCCTTAAACTTGCGCTAGTAACTTTAAACAATAAATATATTTACAGAGAATCTCTCTCCGCCTCAAGCACTTTTCATTATCGCACTCTAACAAAGTGAACATTTTAAGGCTTTCTGTAAAGGGGTTGAAAATTTAACAATTTCAAATGAGCCTTGAACAAGTTTGAAATCCTCTTTCTGTTTTGAAAACAGATTTGTCTGAAGAAGGGACCGGAAACATCACCCATGCTACCTGTCCCGCTGAGTTACCGACGCCAGCAGTCTCTTTGTGTCTATCTTCAATATAAACCATCATCATGACAGTTCTTCCCAACACACTTGAAGACAGATTTGGTGGATTCCCTGGAAAAAAGTATGCTGGTGAACACAGAGAAAATCTGGAGTATCTAAGCGGGACAGGCAGCATCCGTGGAGAGAAGGAATGGGTGACGTTTCGGGTCGAGACCCTTCTTCTGAAGAATTCCTTCTCTCCAGAGATGATGCATGAACCCGCTGACTTACTCCAGCTTTTTGTGCCTATCTTCGGTTTAAACCAGCATCTGCAGTTCTACCCTACACAGAGAAAATCTGAGCAAGTCCTACACTCTGGGATTAGCAGCGACAGAATACGGCAGCCAAACGTGAATAAAGTATCAACAAGAAGCAGAGGAGGTTCCTTTGGGTCAGCAGGTAATTACCTCCCGACTCTGAGTGATTGCAAACCCTTTCTAAATCCGGAGATTACTCTATGGTGCTTACAGGGAAGCCTTTTCTTTCATTCTGAGAAACATATTACCGCTTGGTAGCAACCTGTCAGATGTAGAATTAGGATCATTTGGGGCTTTTCAAAGTGTCTTTCCAAGAATGTCTTACAATTTATCGGTCCAAGCACTGTGTCCAGTCACAAAAGACTTTTAGTTAGTTCAAGAAAGAACTGCAGATGCTTGAAAAAAAACCGAAGGTAGACAAAAATGCTGGAGAAACTCAGCGGGTGAGGCAGCACAGATGCTGCCTCACCCGCTGAGTTTTCTATAGCATTTTTGTCCCACTTATTTTTGTTTAGTTTAAGTTTAGTTTTAGAGATACAGCTTCGAGCCAGCACCGCATTCAATATGATCATGACTGATCATCACCAAATTCAGTAACGACCCCACCGTTCCTGCTTTTTTCCCCCAGGAACGAGGTACTGATTTTTTGGATGAAACATCTGACTTGGTGCAGGACGTAACCCCGGGAAGATAGATCAACTTCACCTCCAAGGTAGACAAAAATGCTGGAGAAACTCACGGTGAGGCAGCATCTATGGAGCGAATGACTAGGGGACGTTTCGGGTCCTGAAGAAGGGTCTCGACCCGAAACGTACACCTATTCCTTCGCTCCATAGATGCTGCCTCACCCGCTGAGTTTCTTCAGCATTTTTGTCTACCTTCGATTTTTCCAGCATCTGCAGTTCTTTCTTAAACAATTCACCTCCAATGCTCAGAGTACCTTTCTTTCAAATAAAAGTGCGGTCGAGTAGCTGCCTCACAGCGCCAGACACCCGGTTTTCAATCCTGACTACACATACTACAGACAATTTTTACATTTACCAAGTCATTCAACCTACAAACCTGTACGTCTTTGGAGTGTGGGAGAAAACTGAAATTCTCGGAAAAAAAAACCCATACAGGTAGCACCTGTACTCTGAGCATTGGAGGTGAATTGGTCTGACTTCCCGGAGATCAGCTGTATTGGGCCTTTTCACGGAAGTGCTATATCGGTACGGGCAAATTTATCTACCGCTCGAAAGAGTGGAAGAAAATGAATGTCTCGGGTCAGCGAATGCCCATCAGAACTCCACAGGGATACTAGTTAACAGGACGTAGTCTCATTAAGTTCAAGTCTATTTGTGATCTTTACGATATGTCTGTGTGTAATTGTCTCTCCTGTATTGCCTTCTGACATCAAGTAATTGTAAACATTTCTTTCCATTCTGCACATATTTATTATCAGTGCCTCAGGGGTACTATAATATATGGATGTTATAATGCAGTTGTTCTCAGCAGGTTAGGAAGCGACAAGTCATTTCTGTCTGTGAGACAGTGACTGTGTGAAACACATTGGGAAGTTTGGAAACAATTCCGTGATAGTTACAATTCTTTTTTCTTTCCTCCCACCCCTTTAATCAGTCTGAAGAAGGGTCTCGAACTGAAATGTCACCTGTCCAAGTCTAGTTTAGTTTAGTTATACAGTGCGGAAACAGGCCCTTCGGCCCACTGCGTCCGAGCACACCAGCGATCCCAGTACACTAACCCACACACTGGGGACCATTTAGAATTTTAATTACCGAAGCCAAAAACCTACAAACCTGTACGTCATTGGAGTGTGAGGAGATGAAACCGAGCACCCGGGGAAAACCCACGCAGGTCACGGGGAGAACGTACAAACTCCGTACAGACAGCACCCGTGGTCAGGATTGAACCCGGGTCTCTGGTGCAACTCTACCACCGCTGCGCCACGTGCCTGTATATAACGGTCTTAATGAAATTTGTGTCAAAATATATTTATATATATATTTATTTAATGCTGCAAGCAAATCATGATTATCCGTGAATTATAGGACAGTTTAATCAGACAGCCTGCTTAGTGAAAGATCTTTAAGGAGAAAAGCAATCTGAAAAAGGAGGGGCGGTGATTTCACGTTGAACGAGATCAGTTTTATATGGGGCCCTGATATCAAGTAGAGGTGGATTTTCAAAGTGGCAGTTGTGTGGGCTCAACATACAACAGACTGTTGTAAGAAGGACTACAGGTGCTGGTTTAAAATCAAAGATCGGCACTAAATGCTGGTGTATCTCAGCGGGACCGCCGCATCTCTGGAGAGAAGGAATCGGTGACGTATCGGGTCGAGACCCTTCTTCAGACCAAACACACCAGGGTCTCTATCAGCCAGACACACAATATTTAACAGGATTGTTTTCAAGTCAGGATGGGGTTGGCGGATAAGGTAAGGTGGCTGGTGAACTCCAATATTCTACTGGCCCCTCTCAAAAAAACAGGATTGTCGTCTGTCAGGGTTTGTTATGCAACAATCAGACCATGTGGTGGCGCAGCGGCAGAGCTGCTGCTCACAGTGAGCGCCAGAGACCCGGGTTCGATCCCGAACTACGGGTGCTGTCTGTATGGAGTTTGTACGTTCTCTGACGCGCCCGTGACCCCGCGTGGGTTTTTCTCCGGGTGCCCTGGTTTCCTCCCACACTCCAAAGACCTGCAGGTTTGTGGTTAATTGGCTTGGTGCAAATGTAGATTGTCCCCTGTGTGTGTAGGATAAAACTATTGTATGGGGATCGCTGGTTTTCCCCATGGTATCTTAAACTAAAACTAAAGTAAGCCAAACCAAACACGCTGACACCATGGGGTGGGGAATCTGTGGAATTATTTGCCACAGAAGACTACGGAGGCCAAGTCAGTGGATATTTTTAAGGCAGAGATCGATAGATTCTTGATCAGTACGGGTGTCAGGGATTACGGGCAGAAGGCGGGAGAATGGGGTTAGGGGAGAAAGATAGATCAGCCATGATTGAATGGCAGAGTAGACATGATGGGCCGAATGGCCTAATTCTGCTCCTATCACTTATAATCTTACGATCTCAAATTTAAAACAAAACAAATGAATCCTCTTCAATTCTACTGGACCGAATGTTGGGAGTTAACTCCAAACCGAAATCAATGTTCTCCCGATGTTTAATATTAGAGATTTTCTTCCTTCTAAGCTTAAATTCCAAATTAGCTTTAGGTCTTCGGGCTAAAGGAATCAAGGGATATGGGGAAAAAGTAGGAACGGGGTACTGATTTTGGACGATCAGCCATGATCATATTGAATGGCGGTGCTGGCTCAAAGGGCCGAATGGCCTGCTCCTGCACATAATTGTCTATGTTTCTACGCCTCGAAAACTGCTCTGCCAACTGGATTAGGTAATTTGACCCACAACAAGCAATATTCCATGTTTCAGATAAGAAGTGAACTCCAATCTTAAAGTCTGCCCTATGATTACCCACTTTAAATTGCCTTTGATAAGGAAACTCCAGATTGAATCCAGGTATTTTAGTGAAGAAAGGAGTGATCTATTTCCATGTCAGCATGGGGTGTAACTGGATTAAACCTACTGCTGATGGCAGCATTTCTTTCCTCTTGCTGCCCATTTACTTCTTGCATTTGCTAAATAAGTTTACTTTCACATTATAGATGATCCCAATTACTTTTTAGGAAGTTTAGGTTAGAGATACAGCATCGAAATAGGCCCTTCGCACCCCCCCCCCCCCCCCCGAGTGCGCGCGGACAAGTGGTCATCCCGTATGCTAGCACTAAAAAAAAAAAAAAAAAAAAAACCTACCCACACAAGGCACAATTCTACAATTTTACTGAAGCCAATTAAGCTACAAACCTGTACGTCTTTGGAGTGTGAGAGGAAACCGGATCACCCGGAGAAAACTGTTGCGGGCTCCATCCTTCCCGAGTCATCGATGCAGCCTCTACTTAGCTCTGCACCTTCCCATATCTCTTGTTTCCCCTCTCCCTGACTCTCAGTCTGAAGAAGGGTCTCCACTTTTTTCATTTTCACCAGAGATGCTGCCTGACCCGCTGAGTTAATTCCAGCATTTTGTGTCCATCTTTAATGGAAATACCATTGGTGTGAAGTAGGGTCTCGACCCTTACTAGGATGTAGCTTAATTTACGAGGATGTTGCCAGGACTAGAGGGACTGAGCTCTAGGGAGAGGGTTGAGCAGGCTGGGTCACTATTCCTTGAAGAGCAGTTGAGGATGAGGGGTGATCTTCTAGAGGTTTATAAAATCATGAGAGGAATAGATCGGGTAGACACACAGTCTTTTACCCAGAGTCGGGGAATCGAGAACCAGAGCACATAGGTTTAAGGTGAAGGGGAAAAGATTTAATAGGAATCTGAGGGGAATCTTTTTCACACAAAGGGTGGTGGGTGAATGGAACGAGCTGCCAGAGGAGGTAGTTGAGGCTGAGACTATCCCTACATTTAAGAAACAGTTAGACAGGTACATGGATAGGACAGGTTTGGAGGAATATAGACCAAACGCAGGCAGGTGGGACTAGTGTAGCTGGGGCATGGTGTCCGGTGTGGGCAAGTTGGGCCGAAGGGCCTGTTTCCACACTGTATCACTCTATGACTCTATGACCCGAAATGTCACCCATTCCTTCTCTCCAGAGATGCTGCCTGACCCGCTGCGTTACTCCAGCGTTTTGTGTCGACCTTCGGTGTAAACCGGCATCTGCAGTTCCTTGCTGCACTGTTCTGTAAGCTGACTCGAGGATCACACCGCAGCTACCAGTTGTGATTATTTATCAAAGTCTGCGTCTTAGTTCCTTCATCGTTTTTCTTTTGATCAGAAGCGATTTGCAAGTCGAGTTATCGTGTTCTTGCCTTTAAACCAAACTGCAGGCAGATGTGGAAAAACAAACTGCTGGGACCCAATGTAAATGTCTTCTTCTAATTAGGAATAATTAGCACTAATTAAGACATACAAAAATCGTAAGGAAATGAAACCGTCGGGTGTTGCTAATTAAGGATACAGGAACCTCTGGATAATAGGAGATCTTTACAAAGAGTTCAGACAAACACTGGCAAACAACACTTAAGCAAACATTTTCGAAACTTTATTTATTTCCTACTTATCTGAATTGCCTTGTGAGTAATTTTCAGCACATAATGTTTAATAAATAGAAAGATTTTAATTAAAGTCAAGCCAATGCAGACATTGTACAACGTGTTTGTATAATTCTCAATTGTATTTCAGCGTTCTATATAGCGCGTGGAGCTCACTTGATGCTTTCCACATTATTAAAATGCTTATATAACCATTTTGTTATTATCGACAATTGTTTGGATTTGTTCTGCTATGTTTTATCAGATTTCCTGGCTGGCGTTTCTTCATTTTTAATTTAAAAAACAGGGAATATCACAACGTTTAAGAAGCAATTTAGGCAGATGCATGGATAGGACAGGTTTAGAGAGATATGATTCGAACACAAACAACTTTTAAAAGTAAAGTGGATAGGTATATGGACGTGAAGGGGAATGGAGGGGTATGGTCTGAGTGCAGATAGATGGGACAGGGGAAAATAAATGGTCGGCACGGACTGGAAGGGCCGAGAGGGCCTGTTTCCGTGCTGTAATTGTTATATGGTTATATGGTTATATGATATATGGTTATATGGTTATATGGTTACAGGCAAGTGGGACTCTATTCCTTGGAGCGCAGGAAGATGAGGAGTGATCTTATAGATGGGTATGAGAGCATTGGGTAGAAGCACAGAGTCTCTTGCCCAGAGGAGGGGAATCGGGAACCAGAGGACAGAGGTTTAAGGTGAAAGGGAAAAGATTTAATAAGGATCTGAGGGGTAACTTTTTTCCCCGCACACCAATACAATCCTACACACACTGGGGACAATTTTAAAATTGATACCGGGCCAATTAACCTGCAAACCTACACGTCTTTTGGAGTGTGGGAGGAAACCGGAGCACCCGGAGAAAAACCCACGCCTGTCACGGGGAGAACGTACAAACTCCGTACAGACAGCGCCCGTAGTCAGGATCGAACCCGGGTCTCCGGCGCTGTGAGGCGGCAACTCTACCACTGCGCCACCGTGCCGCCTTGCATGTATCTACGCGAGTCAAATTAATCTTGGGGATTAAAAAAATGACTATTACCTTCTTGTCATGAACTTGTTCGATTTGTCCATAAAACCTACTGCTCTCCGGAATCTCGGACAGATATTGCTGAGGAGAATGATCAAAAGTCAAAGTTTGTTTTCCCTCAAGTCCAATAACTGGATTGCTTGTGTTCCAGCAATCAATTCGATATCCACTTCAAAGATCAGATAAATTGCCGGCAAGACAGTCATAACCTGCAACATGAGGATACCAATTTTCCTGTCGGACTAAGTGTTATCATTCAGAGCAATTCTAGTTTGTTATTTAAACTCCGAATCATTTTTTTTTTTTCACTCCCTGCCGGGAATAATGAACTACTGATGTGATCTTTGTTTGTAGGATTTACAGCGATTAGTCTTTACTTCTCCAGCCAGTGCTCCTAATCCATGTGATAGGAGCAGAATTAGGCCATTCGGCCCATCAAGTCTACTCCGCAATTCAATCATGGCTGATCTATATCCTCCTAACCCCATTCTCCAGCCTCTCTCCCCATAAACCCCTGACACCCGTACTAATCAAGAATCCTACTGACTGGGATATTTATGTCCCTCATGTGTTCATTTTAGTTTAGTTTCAAGATATAGCGCGGAAACAGGCCCACCAAGTCCACACCGAACAACGATCTCCGCACATTAACACTACCCTACGTACACTAGGGACAATTTACCCTTACACCAAGCCAATTAACCTACAAACCTGTACGTCTTTGGAGTGTGGGAGGAAACCGGAGATCTTGGAGAAAACCCACGCAGGTCACGGGGAGAACGTGCAAACTCCGTACAGCCAGCGCCCGGGGTCGGGATGCAACCCGGGTCAGCGGTGCTGCGAGTGCTGTAAGTGCAGCGCTGAGCCAACCGTGCAGACCTTTGCTCCTATCACACTTCCCTCTATATTAAACCAAACTTTTCACACTGAAACAGGAGAATCGAGAATGAGAACCAGAATGAGAGAGAACAAGAAAACACTTCTCAGCCTTTTGGCTAAGATCAAGTGTAGTATCTCTACTTGTCAGTTTAATATCCAATACATCCCTTAACTATGGACCATATAAAATTGATTTTTGGAACACTCCAAGCACCCATCAGGTATTGCAGCGCCTCTATTTATTTGGGGCAGCACGGTGGCGCAGCGGTAGAGTTGCTGCCTCACAGCGCCAGAGAACCGGGTTCGATCCTGACTACGGGTGCTGTCTGTACGGAGTTTGTACGCTCCCCCCGTGACCTGCGTGGGTTTTCTCCGAGATCTTCAGTTTCCTCCCACACTCCAAAGACGTACAGGTTTGTAGGTTAATTGGCTTAGTGTAAACGTGAAATTGTCCCTGGTGTGTGTAGGACAGTGTTAATGTGCGGGGATCGCTGGTCGGGGGGCGCGGGGGACTCGGTGAGCTGAAGGACCTGTTTCCACTCTGTACCTCTAAACTAAACTAAATTAAATTACCCATGATGGTTAAAGGGTACAGGCTAAATCAGAAGAAGGGTCTCGACCTGAATCGTCACCCATTCCTTCTCTCCAGACATGCTGCCTCACCGGCTGAGATATTCCAGCATTTTGTTATCATGTATATGTACGCTGTGAATGGCTTGATTGTAATCATGTATTGTCCATCTGAACAAGGGTCCTCGACCCGAATCGTCACGGCATTCCCTCTCTCCCAGAGATGCTGCCTGTCCCGCTGAGTTACTCCAGCTTTTTGTATCTATCTTTGGTTTAAACCAGCATCTGCAGATCCTTCCTACACATTGTCCTTCCATTGACTGGGTTAGCGCGCAACAAAAGCTTTTCACTGTACCTCATTACATGTGACAACAAGCTAAAAGTAAAATTAAAACCGACACTGAACTGAAACTGAATGAGATCGTCTTTCATCATCAGAAAAAGTATTGATATCCGTTAAAGCTTTAGCCTGGTTATCT
This sequence comes from Okamejei kenojei, assembly GCA_035221665.1. Lineage (NCBI taxonomy): Eukaryota > Metazoa > Chordata > Chondrichthyes > Rajiformes > Rajidae > Okamejei > Okamejei kenojei. The sequence continues at coordinate 14,611 of JAVHYY010000881.1, read as the reverse complement.
TCAGCCCACAATCTGGAAACGGTACAGAGAAGATTTACAAGGCTATTGCCAGGACTGGAGGGTCTGAGCTCTTGGGAGAGGTTGAGCCGGCTGGGACTCTATTCCTTGGAGCACAGGAGAATGAGGGGTGATCTTATAGAGGTGTTTAAAATCATGAGAGGAATAGATCGGGTCCAAGCACAGAGTCTCTTGCCCAGGGTAGGGGAATTGAGGACCAGAAGACATAGGTTTAAGTGTGAGGGAAAAAGATTTAATAGGAATCTGAGGGGTAACTTTTTCACAGAAAGGGTGGTGGGTGTATGGAACGAGCTGCCAGAGGAGGAAGTTGAGGCTTCCCTTCAACAGACATTTAGACAGATACATGGATAGGACAGGTCGAGAAGGATATGGGCCAAACGCAGGCCGGTGGGACTAGTGTAGATAATAGACTATAGACAATAGGTGCAGGAGTAGGCCATTCGGCCCCTCGAGCCAGCACTGCCATTCAATGTGATCACGGCTGATCATCCCCAATCAGTACCCCGTTCCTGCCTTCTCCCCATATCCCCTGACTCCACTATCCTTAAGCTGGGACATGTTGGCTGGTGTGGGCAAGTTAGGCCGAAGGGCCCGTTTCCATACTGTACCACTCTATGACCGACTTGCAGCGGAGTTGAGGTATGTGTCTGAATTGAGATTAAAGTTTGTTCTTCAAGGACGAGTCGTTGCCTTTGCCTCTAGTTATACCTTCACGTTTGGTGCTCAGAAGTGGGATCTGCTTTGAAAATTAATTTCCTGCAGGTGACGTTTAACTAAAGCTATTAGGCAGGAAACGCAGTCTGGCTCCGCACCCCGCAGAAGCTTAGTACGTAAGCACCCAATCCCATTCAGAAACTGCCTGCCGGAAGACGAAGGTGATTCCACTCTGAAGATTTGCAGAGGCATATCACACTGACAAAGGGGAATTGATATCTGACTGGAGGGAGTGCTTTTAACAATATGACAAGATGAAATTGAACCACAGGGGGTCAATTCAGAACTAATCTGCAGAGATATTACTGCAGTGAGTCTGTGGGACAGGCTCTCTATAGAAATGGTGAAAGAAACTGGTGTTGATTTATTTTACGGCCTTGGTGCAAGAAATGAAGTAAATCCAGCCTGAAGGCGAGTCTTACCCGAACGGTCACTCATTCCTTCTCTCCAGAGATGCTGCCTGTCCCACTGAGTGACTCCAGCGTTTTGTGTCTATCTTGGGTTTAACCCACCATCTGCAGTTCCATCCTATTCAGTTCAGTTTCGTTTATTGTCACTTGTATCGAGGTACAGTGAAAAGCTTTTGTTGCGTGCTAACCAGTCAGCCCGAAGACTATACATGATTACAATCGATGCATTTACAGTGTGCAGACACATAATAAAGGAATAACGGTTAGATACATGATTAGGGAATAACGTTTAGTACATTTGTAATCTTTGAGTAGAGCAAGGTGTGACATAGTGTGTCTTGGTGAATGCAGGGTTGGGCTTTGTTGCTCAGTTTTTTAGTTTAGTTTAAGAAACGCAGCACGGAAACAGACCTCCTTCATGCCCCACCGAGTCCACACCTACCAGCGATCCCCGCACACTAACACTACCCAACACACACTGGAGACAACTAGGCACCACTAATACTACCCAACACACACTAGGGACAACTAGGCACACTAACACTACCCAACACACACTGGGGACAACTAGGCACACTAACACTACCCAACACACACTAGGGACAACTAGGCACACTAATACTACCCAAACACACTAGGGACAATTAGACACACTAACCACTACCCAACACACACTAGGGACACTAGGCACACTAATACTACCCAACACACACTAGGGACAACTAGGCACACTAACACTACCCAACACACACTAGACAACAAGGCACACTAACACTACCCAACACATCCACTAGGGACAATTAGACACACTAACACTACCACAACACACACTAGGGACAACTCACACTAACACTACCCAACACACACTAGGACATTAGACACACTAACACTACCCACACACACTAGGGACAATTAGACACACTAACACTACCCAACACACACTAGGGACAATTAGAAATACACTAACACTACCCAACACACACTAGGACAACTAGCACACTAAAACACTACCCAACACACTACTGAGTAATACTTGTACAGCACTGCTCACTAGTTGTGGTAGGATGATTCCTTTGTCTGGGAACAGCTGGGAAGAAACTGTCCTCTGAGCCTGAGCTTCAACTTGGCAAGTCCACGTTGAATTTGTACTTTTTAGAATTAAGACCTCAGAGATACAGTGCAGAAACAGGCCCTTTGGCCCACTGAATCCGTCGACGACCAGCGATCATTGACCTACACACACTGGGACAATTTTTGCAACTTCCCAAAGCTGATTTAACCGACAAGCCTGCGCGTCTTTGGAGTGTGGGAGGAAACTGGAGCACTCGGTGAAACCCCATGCGGGTCCCTCGGGGAGAACGAAACAAACTCCATACAGACACGACCCATAGTCGAGATCGGAACCCGGGTCTCTGGCGCTGCGAGGCAGCAACTCTACCGCTGCAACACCCCTTTGGCTGAGGGAAGGTGACAAGGAGGCATACAGTCAGTAAAATTAATCGAGGACAGTGAAACCATTCAGAGAACTAAGGTGGGGAGAGGGCAAAGAAACATAGCAAATTGGTGCAGGAGTAGGCCATTCGGTCCATTGAGCCAGCACCGCCATTCAATGTGATCATGGCTGATCATCCACAAATCAGTACTCCGTTTCCTGTTTTCTCTTCAAATCCCTTGATTCCTTTAGACCTAAGATCTAAATCTAACTCTCTCTTGAAAACATCCACTGAATTGACATTCCACCGGCCTTCTGTGCAGAGAATTCCACCCGATTCATAAACTCCCTGGGTGAAAACCTTTTCAAGAGTCAAGAGTGTTTTATTGTCATATTTCCCAGATTCCCAATGAAATTCTTACTTGATGCATCGGCGGGCACAACAGAATATGTAAACATAGTACTTAACGGGAGAAGCAAAAACATTCAGTGTGTGTATATAATCTCATCTCAGTCCAAATTGGAGAGCAGAGGGGAAAGCAAGGGTTATTTATAAATAGATGGGCAAAAATGCTGGAGAAACTCAGCGGTGAGGCAAGCAATCTATGGAGCGTAGGAATAGGCAACTTCGGGCCGAGAACCTCTTCTTCAGACAGGGTGAACCTTTTTACATCCACGGTCAGAGTCCACGCTGTGGTATCATACCGTCGACCTCCGGAGTCCACGGCGAAGGGTTCTTCACTAAATGAATCTGAGGTAAAGGCAAAATCATGAATATTGACCTTTTTTTCTCATCCATTGATGCATTGTCTGCACATGCCCACATCTATCTTTTACCCCTGGTTTTGCCAAATAAAAAAAGGCCACGTTTATGTTCAAGATTTTAATGGAAAATAGGAAAAAAATGTAACATGGTCACGTGCCGCATTTATTGAATGCAACAGCAATGCACAATGTAGCGATGTTACAAAACCTACCTTCAGCGGCGCTGCAGACCTGCCACGGGTTGTGTGCGGGCGACTTTGGCGCCTTCGGGGGTGGGGGGGATTAAAATGCAGGTTTGTATCACTTGTCGAGAGGGATTTCCTCGGTCTGCTAGTCGATGAAGAAAAATCGATCGGACTTCCGAATCCCGTTTTCTTTTTTAAATCGCTGACAATTTATAGTTGGATTAAGAGTAAAAAGCGGTTTTGAACGCCCTCAACGCCTTCAATGTGATGGATCCGTAATATCAGGTCAAAACAAAAGGTAAGTCATGTATTTCACGTGTAATCTTGCTTCTGTGTGCTTTAGTCTAAATTTTACAATGTTATTTAGTCCCCCGATACGATTGCGGCTCAGTGTCTTGCCTGCCGAATGGGGTTAAAATTCACTGTAACGGCAACGTTCCAGTCGATCGCTTTACCAGAAACACCCACTCGCAAGATGATTAAATTCTCTTTTTTTTTGGGGACAATCATGTCATAAGAGCATCTTAAATCATCTATACTTTGTGAGTAATTGTCTATTATAGTCAATATTTTTATAATAAATATCCACAACATTTTGGGTGTATAACATCGCTACATTGTGCACTGCTGTTGAGCAATAAATGCGGCACATGACCATGTTACAATTTTTTTTTCCCAATTTTCCATTAAAATCTTGAACATAAACGTGGCCTTTTTATTTGGCAAACCAGGGTAAAAGACTAGATGTGGGCGTGGTGGAGCCAATGCATCAATGGATTAGAAAAAGGTCAATATTCATGATTTTTGCCTTACCTCAAATTCAATATAGTGGAAGAACCCTTCGCCGTGGACTCTGGACTTTTTAAGCCAAATGTATTGAGCAAAAAATAATAATGTTTGATTATGAGTTGAGAGTTGGATTGTTTCGTCTAAGATTAATCTATGGGAATTAAACATACATTCCTTCAATCTGGCATATAAATTCATGACAGTGAGGATTTAAAAATCATGTTATAATTGTGAATTCTTGTGAGAAATGGGATTAGTTTGTTATTTGGATACTTAGGCTAATTAAAAAATATATCCTTTTTCTTGGATAGATGTTTAGATCTATAATTTAATTTAGATGAATTTAATTGATTTGATGAAACTGATGAATATTAAGTTTTTTGTTGGGTTATTTACTGTTTTGTTAAGTTAGCGTTTAACCATTTTTACCTTTTTTCTAATAATAACCTGTTTCTGTTAATGCTGTTCAATGTTTTTTTTCCTTTACATTTTAAACAGATGTCTCCGAAGAAGGAAATGCAAAATTGTCAATAATCCAAATGCCCAGCAAAAGAGATCTGAATTAACAGCATTCGCAGAGATTATCCGAATTTGGACTACTCCAAATTGTGATATTCTACAGGACATTCTTAATGGTAAGTATGGGTGGGCAGGAAGGCAGTCATGCATGTTTTGAAGAGGAAAACATGTAGTTTACAATGTCAAAATGGAAACGTTGAGGAAAAACAATGTGTACAGAGTTGCTTATTGGTTACAATCCTGAGGGTATTATGAGTTCTACAGCGACCAGGAGGCGAAAAGACTACAAAAAAGTAGTAAACACTGCCCATATCCATCATCGGCTCTGACCTGCCTACCATCGGAGAGGGATTCGCAGTCCGCTGTCTCAAAAAGGGCTGGCAGCATCATCAATGACCCACATCATGTTTCCTGGCCACACACTCATCTCCCCGCTACCTGCAGGTAGAAGGGTACAGGAGAGCCTGAAGACTGCAACGTCCAGGTTCAGAAACAGCTTCTTTCTTCCCCACAGCCATCAGCTATTGAAACTCAACTCAAACAAAACTCTGAACATTAATAGCCCATTATCTGTTGTTTATTTTCACTTTATTCTGTTTTATTTATTCATGTGTGTATTATATTTCATACAATGGTAAATATGGAGACACTGATCTGTTCTGTATTCATGGCTGCTATATTCTGTTGTGCTGAAGCAAGGCAAGCATTTCATTGTCCTGTCGGGACACATGACAATAAAACTCGCTCTTGAATCCTTGAATGCTACTGATTATGAATATCCCAATGTACCAGCTAGCAACTGATCTTCTCCATAAAGAACCTGGTCTATAATTTGCTAGAAAAAATTGTAATTTATTTACCTATCTGTTAGGACTTACAGCATATAATATAATGAATATTAAAGTTCTAGGATCTTGAGAATATCACATTTTGAAATTTTTTGTGGCAGTCTGGGTGTTTATTACTATTTTCCATCACAACGGTCAATTTTGTAATTAGCTACAATTTAGTAACTAACTCATTATATGCTTTAATTTCAGGTCATACAAGTAAGATGTTTTTGATATTTGTTTCAGAATGCTTTCAATCTATAATAACTGAAAATTTCATTCAGTTCTCTATAATTTGTAAGGAAGGTTATAGGGCTTATTGACTGTCCTCGATCAGCTTTTGATTAAGTCCAATGGAAAAGCAATAGGGAACAAGATTTATCCCGAGTATGAAAATGGCCATAACTTTTCTAATACTGAAGATATGAAAGTGAATAAGGTGTCAAATTAAACTTCTTTTTATGCTTAATCTGATGGGATACATTGCAGACTTGATTTTTAAAATCTCAAAATTTTTGTAACATTGCTACACAATGCTTTAAAAACATTCAAACAGGTTGAATGCAAAATTGGAAAAGGAATTGCTGCAAAAATATAAACATAAGTATATCTAAATTCAAAATGAATGTCACAACACGTCATAGATTTAGAATAATGGGAACTTAAAAAAAAGGTTCTTAAAAAAAGGTTTTCTTTACTGCAAAATCTTACAGTATTTTACTTCGAGTCACGGAGTGACTAACGTGAAGACCCCAGCCTCACGCTGGCAAACGGCATGACGTCTCATCGCTGACGCGCGAGGAGGAGCTGCAGTAAGGAGCAGCTCCTCGGCAGCGGTCGGAACGGCCCGCAGGTAAGTGCAGTTTAGACCGGGCGTTTTTTTAGGTTACGCTGGGTGGCTCCAGCAAAACGAAACCAAAAGACAAAAAAATTTAGAGCCACGTTAACAGGGGGTGGGTGCTGATTGAGCACTGATTATAGTAAAGAAAAATGTGAAAATTGGGAAAGAAGTTTTCGCGGGTAAAAAGATGTTCCCGGGGTGAAAGTAAAAATACGGGACGCGAAGTTAGTGCGGACCCGGTTCCGATACCGTTGGCCGCTGATGTACCCGATAGTGAGTTTTTCCAATTCTACCAGAAATAATAACCACGGAGGAAAATGTTCCTAAAAAATGCAAAAAGAAATCTGAGAGGCCCGTGGTTTCTTTTTTTTTTTTTTTTTTTTTTTTTTTTTAATTTTTTTATTGTAAGAAACAAATATACCAAAGTACACTCTTATACGACATTGAAAGTTATATAATGTATAAAATTATAACATAATGATTATTGACTAGTACTATTTTATGATAATTGTAGTATTATCCATTATACAATTTCATTATTATTTATTTTATATAATTGGGGTAGTACCCAATCTTAAACAAAATTTTTTTTTTTAAAATATTCATAATGTTATCAAAAATATTAATAATGTTTGTATTATTGTTTAATTTTATATTTCATATTATTGTATAATTGAAAATACATAGTTTATATAATTTACAAGTTTAAGACATCTATAATCTTTTTCATACGAACAGAAATAAGTGTGTACGTATTAAAAATTTTATATAATATGTTTCTATAATTTTTCCTTAATTAAAGATAGAGAGATAGAGAAAAAGAATAGACAAATAGAAAAGAAAGTGTGAAAAGTTGATGGAGATTGAAGTATTACTAAGTAATCCAATCTTGGAGATACATTTCATGATTTGTTATAGTGTATTTTTCTTCATCCACTCAGATATTCAGGCTCAGTCAGAGTCCCTGCGCCGAACCGTTGTGACCCTGTAGATTTTTAATATAGGGAGACCATATCTCCTTGAAGAGATCTAACCTGTCCATGAGGACAATCTCAATCTCTCCAAGTGAAGTGTCTCCGTCATTTCTTTTCTGTATTCCACATTTTAATTGTTGGGGATACAGGGCCTTTCCAAAATTTTAAATATTAATTTCTTTTTTTCCCAATTATAAAAGAGTAGTCGATAAAAGTTCTATGATTCCTTGTAATTATTGTGTTCCGTTTCCGGTATTCCAAGTATGATTAACTTTTGGTCATAAATCATAGTAATATTAATAACTTTCGAGATTATTTGAAAATATTTCATTCCAATATTCTAAAATCTTCGTACAATTAGTAAATGAGTGTGACAGAGTTGCTTCCATGATTTGACTTTTATCACATATAGGTGATAGTTTTGGAAATATATTATGTAGTCTTTAGATTTAGAATAATTAATCTATTAAGAGTTTAAACTGTATAAAGTGCATGTTTAGCATTTAAAGAGCAATCAATGTATATGTTGTAGCTTTCTTCCCATATTTCTGGACTTATTATTGACTTAGTTCATTTTCCAGCGCTGTCTAATGTATTTCCGATGATGGGATATCACTTCCAACAAAATATTATAAATGTATGATATCATTTTTTCTGTATTTGGGTGTTTAATTCAAGCATTCATCTAGAAATTTCACTCTTTCTATTTCTAAGTTCTGTGTATTTGCAGAGATATAGTTTTTCTGATTTGTAAATATCTGAAAATATTCATTATTATGAAGCCCGTAAGTTTGTTGTAATTCGTTGAAATGAAAGAAAAGAATTATCCTTATAAAGATCCCCTATATTTAGAATTCCTTTATTTTTCCATTGTATAAAAGCTTTATCCATCATTGACGACGGTTTAAACGTAAAATTGTTGGCAATTGTAAAAGAGCTAGCGGTATAAATTTTAGTTTTAGTGTTTTCTTTTATTTGTTTCCAAATACGTATTCCACTTTCTATTATCAGATTTTCCACACTATAAATTTTCTTAGGTACATTAATATTAGCAAATATTATAGAGCTAAATTTCAAATGAAAACAGTCTTCTCTTTCCATTTTTTAACCAATTTGGTTTATTATCTATTTTCTCCTAACCAAAAATTCATATTTCTAATGTTAACTGCCCAATAATAGAACATAAAATTTGGTAAAGCTAAGCCCACCGTTTATTTTAGCTTTACATAAATGTTTTTTATTTTTATCTATGATTTTTATAGTCCCAAATAAAGTTAGTGACTATTGAGTCACTTTTTTAAAGATATTTTTAGAGAGATATATCGGGATTGATTGAAATAAATATAATAATGTGGGAGGAAAATCATTTTTGAATTGCGTTTATTTTACCTAACATTGAGATAGGTAAGCTTTTCCAATATAAGATATTTTATTTAATTTATTCAATAATAACGGGAAATTAGATTTAAATAAAGAGTCAAATCTTTTTGTAACAAAAATACCAAGATAGTTAATATTTTCATTTGTTATCTTGAAAGGAAATTGTTGTAATATCTGTAAATTATTCATGGTTATTGGCATAAGTTCACTTTTATTCCAATTGATACTATATCCTGAAATTAAACCAAATTCCGTTATTAGTTTTTAAACAAATTACAGATACTTATTTCCGGTTTAGTAATATAAAGTAATATATCGTCCGCATATAACGAGATTTTATTCTTAGTATCTTTAGTATCGTATCCATATATTTCTGATGTAATCTTAACCCTTTGAGCAAGGGGTTCGATTGCTAACGCAAACAGTAATGGTGATAAAGGACAAGCCTTGTCTACAACCTCGAGATAAACTAAACTTAGTTGATAAGCACATATAATTTGTTATTATTCTAGCTGTTGGATTTGCGTATAATAATTTAATCCAATTAGTAAAACTTATCACCAAGCTTTAAAGGCTTCCATCACACGAAAATAGATAAGGCCATTCCACCCTGGTCAAAAGCTTTTTCTGCATCCAACGAGATGACTACTAAGTCTTTTTTAGTTATCACGTCTTTTCGAATATATAATATTAAATAACCGTCTTAAATTATATGAAGAATATCTTTTAGGTATAAATCCTGTTTGATCAGGATGAATTAATTCGTTAACAATTTTGCTTAGTCTTTGTGCAAGAATTTTTTGTATTAAAATTTTTTTGATCCGTATTTAATAAAGCAATTGCTCTATACGATCCTGGTCATCCAAATCTTTTATTTATTTTCGGGTATAAGTGTTATAATATAATTCGTTCAATGTGTCTGGTAATTTCTCTGTATATATATCTGTTCATATAATGATTTTAAATATGGGACCATTTGGGCATGAAAAATTATTTATAAAATTCCGAGCCTATACCATTCTGGTCCCTTTCTGGAGTTTTTAAAACCATTTTTTAAAGATTTAATAGATTCTTGGATTTCATTTTTATTGATATCGCATTTAAAAATTCTCTAATTTGTAAATCTAATTCTATTAAGTTACATACATTTAAAAAGGCATCACTATTTCTGTTTTATTTACTGTTGTGTTACCAGTATACACAAATTTTTATAATATTGCATAAATCTTTCATTAATATCCTTGCTGGGTTGTAATTAATAATTCACCGTTTTGTGATTTAATCCTATGTATAAATTTTTTCCGCTATCAATTTTCCTTAATTGTCGAGCCAATAGTTTTTGTGGTTTGTCTCCAAATTCAAACAACAATTGTTTAGTATGTTGATAGTATTTTAAAACTTGATCAGTATATATTTTATTTAATTTATACTTCAATGCTACAATTTTATTATGTATTATTATCTGATTTTGTTGCATTCTGTATATCTAAATTGTTTGATCTCCCTTTCTAAGTCATGTTGTTCTTTCCGAATCTTCTTATTATGGAATGCATTGTGAAGAAAAATCATAATTCCTCGAAGATATGCTTTAAATGTTTCCCATAATAAAGAGCAGATATTTCTGTTGGTCATTTATTTCAAAAAACATCTTAATCTGAGTTATGATGTATTCCTGAGTCTTGTTTTATTTTTTAAAATTTGTGGATTAAGTTTCCATTGTCCTAGATTGTCCTGTTTTACATTTATTTTAATTTTAAATGTTAATGGTGCGTGATCTGAAATTATAATATTAATGATATTTGGATTCGTAAGTAAGTGAGATAATCTTTGAATCTACTAGGAAGTAATCTATTCTTGAATAGGTTTTATGTACAATGGCGAGTAGAAGAATATGTCTCGACCAGTAGGATTTTCTGTTCTCCAAACATCTTTAATGTTAGACGTTTGAATGTATGCGTTTAATAAATCACTAGAATGCGATTTAGCTTTCCTTTGTTTTGAAGATCTATCTAAATAAGGGTCTAATGTACAATTAAAATCTCCTCCAATTATCAAATTGTAGTGTGTTAATTCTGGAAAATTATTAAGTTACTTTCTTAAAGAATAAAGGACTATCAAAATTTGGACCATAGATGTTAACAAAAATCATTTTTTCCCTATTTATTTCTCCTATTACAATAATGTATCTGCCATCTTTATCAGATATAGTAGATATAAGCTTAAATAAAGTACCTTTAACGAAATAATATTGCTAAACGCCTCTTGATTTATGTGTAAAGGAAGAGTGATATATTTTATCTATCCATTTAGCTTTCCAGCCTATTTCAGCGTCCTTTCTTTAGGTGAGTTTCTTGAAATATAAATTACATCAGCTTTCATTGCCTTTAAGTGTGTCAATATTTTCCTCTTTTTATTGGTTCATTGATACCTTTAACATTCCAACTGCAAAAGGTTAATCCCTCGTTCCCCATATTTCTTTTTAAATCCTGCATTTTTAGGTTTGTGGGAATCTAGAATAGGGTCCAAGGGTCCGCGCAGTAGACTTAACCTTCACCCGCCTCACAACACCGAGTAGATGAATTTTAGATCTCTTTTATGTGCTTCACGAGTGTAATCTCCATTGTTCCAGTATATAGCTCCATTCAAACTGAAAGATATAGTAAACATAAAAAAATAATGAAAAGTGAATAAAAAGCTTAGTAAGGTGTATAAAGAATAGAAGAACTACAAATAAAATATTTGTAGTTTGTGAAAGCCAAGTTTATGTTGGCTATTAATTTAAAGGCTTCCGGCATTGATGTTATTAATTTAGCCAGCTCCTAATTTTAAGGAATTATTATTCCATGATAATATTTTAACAACGGAATATAGTTTAAAGAGATGAAAAGAGTGATATTAAAACATCATAAAAGTATATATATCTAAGATTAAAGTCAAAAAATCCAATTATAAAGCCACAGTTAAAGAATTTTTTTTTTTTTTTAAAATACAAAAAATATAAGTCATAATTAAAAGAGGGAGAAATATCGAGAGGGGGGATATCTCCAAATATAACAGGACATAAGATATTAATTATTAGTAGTATTAATTTAGCAATAGTGCACAGTCTTGGTTAATAACAGTCATAGTTATAATAAAACCGCATTATAATTTTAGTAGGTGTGTTATTTGTTTTTGTTGTTTAGTTGTATATTTGTAATATTATGAATAATTGTCAATGTTCGGTGACTTCTTCCAATCCGGGAAAACATTTCGTCTCCATACGACATTGTCCATTCCTTCTGATTTCTTCTAATTCCATGTTGTCGTATAAAGTTTCATAAAATGTTAAGAGACCGTACTAGGTCTTTAAAAAAATAGTAAAAAGGCAGTATATTTGCTTGTAGATGGTTTTCAAGTGTCAAAACTGCTTTGCAAATTCCATTGCTTCTGTTGGAGTCTTGAAAAAGTGTTCCACATTGTTATAAGTAATCCTTAAGATGGCTGGGTAATTAAGACCGTATCTCAAGTTTTCTACCCCCCTCATAAGGTTTTTTGGCTTCGTTAAACGCTTTTCGTTTTCCTGGCAACCTCTGGGGGGATAGTCTCGATAGATACTCGATTCTTTGTCCTTGAAACATCAGATTCTTTGTTCTACACTCGAGGCTCTTCGCATAATGTCCTCGAGGGTGAAATCATATTGTTACGTGTGACGATGATTGGTCTTGGGGGGTTGTTTGTACGGTTCTGTCTTCTCCGACTCGTGTGCACGCAAAAACTGCATATCACCCAAGATAAACAGCTTGCAGTAATTTAGCAGTGAATGCTCGAAGTGTCTTCGTGTTCTCCTAGACCTCAGAATCCCTGCAATCCGCAAGTTCTGCTACTTTGATAGCCTTCCACGGCGTGCATTTATCTGTTACTTTGGATAACAACTCCAGTAACGTTCTTGTTCTGTTATCAGCTTTGCTGTAGACACAGTACTAGCCCTCCCGCTATCGTTTCAAAGGTTTTAATGCCATCAAAACTTGTTGTTCGACACGCACTTTTCAATAGGGTCAATCTTATGTTTAAAGCTTTTTAACATTTCAAGTTTTACCCACCATCATGGCCGTTCCCAGTTTTTAGCATATCACTGATTTCATTCGTCAATATTTCTGATTCCTTCTTGAACTTATTATCAATTTGTGTCATTTGATCTTTTTGAAAATTCCACAAACCATGATTTTTCAATCAGTCCATCTGATTATTATTTTGAGATATGTCTTCCTTTATATCTCCCTGTATTACTTTCATATCTTTCTGTTAATATCTTTCATTTCTGCCTGAACTCACGTTTTAAATCAGCCATCTATGAGAAATAAAAGTGTTTCAAGTCCTCACCTCCGGTGTCTCTTCCTGGAACGTCTTCCAAGAGCTGGCCCTACTCGAGCCGAGGGCTTCTCCCTGGCGCCTTCTCCCGGTCTCGCCCGGTTTTCGAGCTTTTGTTTTCTCGTAGGCTCCGTGCCGTCATGATTTGTGTCGCAGGGCTTGAGGAAGTCAGCCGGTACCGACGTGTAGAGGCGGCAGACAGTGAAAGCAGTCGATCGTAAAGTTCGTTTAAATCTGATTAAAATCCCCGTTTTTTGAAAAATGTTGCGGAGCTGCTGGGTGCTGTTGTTTACCCGCTCCAAAGCGCCACCGGAAGTGGGCCCGTGGTTTCGGGGGGGGGGGCTGATGACTCTGATATTGAAAGAACCTCAGACAATAAAAACTATGGTGGCTAAAAATGGAGCATATGGAGAAAGTTCTCCAAACAATAATGAACAAGGGTCAGAGTACTCAGATTATCCCAAAAAAATCCCTGAGGGTTTGAATATGAAGACTATGGCTGTGGCCAAGTTGGGAATATGTACTCCGGACCCAGGATTTGGGCTGGAAAAGTCTCATGGAATGAAATCACAATGATTAGGGCTGCAGAGCAGACCCTGCTGGTGGCTATAGGCTTTTGAAAGCACACCACAAAGTAAAAATGAAAAGCCTAATGTGCCTGGAATACACAAGATTTGCTATACCTGAAGGAAGTGGGTGAGGCTTGGAAGAAATCCTAGCTGCAAACATAAATTAAATGGTCACCTCACCAACTCACAATTCTGTGATGAATGAAACATCAGAATATATAATCGCTCCAAGAAATTGTGCCTCATGGAAGTACCCTTCGGTGAATCCGATGAAAATGGACGCTATAGACTACAATATTGAGCCCCAAGAGAGTGAAGTTTCAAAAGGTGCTCAAATTAATTTCTAATCTGCCCGCCCATTACGGCCTATGGCAGGCAAATGGAGAATCTGGAACGAAAAGATTCAAAAGGATAACTTTGGGCTTATTATGTAATTCATTCTATTAAATTAATTGCATGAGGAAAACGGCGATTCGGCCATATTTCCACCGAGATTTGCCAAGCCTGTGGACAAGAATGTGGAGTTCAAGCTCCTGGTATTTGTTTGGAGAAATCTGCCGAAAATCAGCTGAAAGATTTGAATGACGAAGCTAAAATATTTTAGCAATGTTTAAACCTTTTGTTTTTGGACAAGAAGGGTTTTTCGACCCGAAGGGGTTTCGAATTTCCATATAGAAGCAAAGTTTGTCACGAAATACTATCGAGTCGCTGTGGCAGGCAAGTGCTTCCCTGTATTCGTGAAGAAGGAGACCCAACCACGCTCATACGGAGAGGTAATTAAAAAGACTGTATATACGTAAAGAAACTGTGGATGACCCACCAGTTGGAAGGCTAG
>JAVHYY010000880.1:0-57862 GCA_035221665.1 Okamejei kenojei | reverse complement strand
AGATGGTGCGAAAGATAGAGCCGGGAGATGGAGGTGAGATGGACGAAAGCTAGACCTGGAGATGGAGCTGAGATGGAGCGAAAGCTGTAGCTGGAGATGGAGCTGCAGAGGAGCGAAGCAGAGCTGGAGATGTACTGGAGATGGAAGCGAAAGCTAGAGCTGAAGGAAGGAGCTGAGGAATGGAGCGAGAGCAGACCTGGAGATGCACTCGGAATTGAGCGAGGAGCTTAGACCGGAGATGGAGCTGGAGATGGAGCAAAAGCTAGACCTGGAGATGGTGCTGGAGATGGCGATGGATACACCCGGAGACGAGCTGGAGATGGAGCTGAGATCTAGACTTGGAGATGGAGCTGGAGACTGGAGCGAGAGCTAGAACCCGGAGATGGAGCTGGAGATGGAGCTGAGAGATAGACCGGGAGATGGAGCTGGAGATGGAACCGAAGCTGGACACGGAGATGGAGCTGGAGATGGGAGCAAATAGCGAAGACCTGGCGATGGCGCTGGAGATGGAGCAAAAAGCGAGACCTGGGCGATGGAGCTGGAGTTGGAGCTAAAGATAGATCTGGCGATGGAGCTGGAGAGGAGCGCCAGCAAGACCTGGGATGGAGCTGGAAATGAGCGAGAGCTAGACCTGGAGATGGAGATGGAGATGTAGCGAAAGCTAGAGCTGGAGATGGTGCTGGAGATGGAGCGAAAGCTAGACCTGGAGATGGAGATCTGAGATGGAGCGAAAAGCTAGAGCTGGAGAAGGAGCTGCGATGGAGCGAAAGCTAGACTGGAGATGAGCTGGAGATGGAGCGAAAGCTAGAACTGGAGATGGAGCTGGAGAAGGAGCGAAAGCTAGAGCTGGAGATGGAGCTGCAGATGGAGCGAAAGCTGAGCTGGAGATGTAGCTGGAGATGGAGCGAAAGCTAGAGTCTGGAGATGGAGCTGGAGATGAGCGAGAGATAACCTGGCGATGGTGCTGGAAATGGACGAGAGCTAGACCTGGAAGATGGATAAGGAGCGAAAGCTAGACCTGGAGATGGAGCTGAGATGGATCGAAGATAGAGCTGGATATGAGGTGTGAGATGGAGCGAAAGCTAGACCTGGAGATGGAGCCTGGAGATGGAGCGAAAGCTGGAGCTGGAGAATGGAGCTGCAGATGGAGCGAAAGCAGGAGCTGGAGATGTAGCTGGAGATGGAAGCGAAAGCTAGAGCTGGAGATGGAGCTGGAGATGGAGCGAGAGCTAACCTGGAGATGCATCTGAATGGGGAGCGAGAGCTAGACCCGGAAGAATGGAGCTGGAGATGGAGCAAAACTAGACCTGGAGATGGTGCTGGAGATGTCGATGGATACACCCGGAGACGGAGCTGGGGAGAGGAGCGATGATCTATAACTTTGGAGATGGAGCCTAGGAGTTGAGCGATAAGATAGACCGGGAGAATGGAGCTGGAGATGGACCGAGAGCTGAACCCGGAGATGGAGCTGGGAGATGGAGCAAAAGCGAGACCAGTGGCGATGGAGCTGGAAGATGGAGCAAAAGCGAGACCTGGCGATGGAGCTGGAGTTGGAGCAAAGAATTAGATCTGGCGATGGAGCTTGGAGATGGACAAAAGCAAGACTTGGCGATGGAGCTGGAAAAGGAGGCAAAAGAAGACCTGGCGATGGAGCTGGAGATGGAGCAAAGTGAGACCTGGCGATGGAGCTTGAGATGGAGCAAAAGATAGAACGTTTGGAGATGGAGCTGGAGATTGATCAAAAGCGAGAACCTGGAGAATGGAGCTGGAGATGGACAAAGCTAGACTTGAGACGAGCTGGCGATGGTGCAAAAGCTATGACCAGGTAGTGCTGGAGAATGAGGCAAAAGCTAGACCTGGAGACGCGAGCTGTAGACGGAGCAAAAGCTAGACCTGGAGAGCGCTTGGAAATGGGAGCGAGAGCTAGACCCGGAGATGGAGCCTGGAGATGGAGCAAAAGCTAGACCTGGAGATGTGCTGGAGATGGAGCGAGGATACACCCGGAGACGGAGCTGGAGATGGAGCGAGATCTAGAAACTTGTGAGATGGACTGGGAGTATGGAGCGAGAGCTAGACCGGGAGATGGAGCTGGAGAAATGGACGAGAGATAGACCGGAGATGGAGCTGGAGATGGACCGAGAGCTGGACCCGAGATGGAGCTGAGATGAGCAAAAGCGAGACCTGGCGATGGAGCCTGGAGATGGAGCAAAAGCGGAGACCTGGCGATGGAGCTGGAGTTGGAGCTAAAGAAAGATTCAGGCGATGGAGGCTGGAATGGAGCAAAAGCAAGACTTGGCGATGGAGCTGGAGATGGAGCAAAAGGTAGACCTGGCGATGGAGCTGGAGATGGAGCAAAAGTGAGACCTGGCGAGGAGCTTGAGATGGAGCAAAAGATAGAACTGGAGATGGAGCTTGGAGATGGATCAAAAGCGAGAGCCTGGAGAGAGGAGCTGGAGATGGAGCAAAAGCTAGAACTTGGAGACGGAGCTGGCGATGGAGCAAAAGCTTAGACCCGGGAGGTAGTGCTGGAGACGGAGCAAAACTAGACCCTGAGAGACGGAGCTGTAGACGGAGCAAAAGCTAGACCTTGAGATGGAGCTGGAGATGGAGCAATAGTCTAAGCTGGAATGGAGCTGTGATGGAGCAAAACTAGACCTGGAGATGGAGCTGGAGATGGAGCATAAGCTAGAGCTGGAGATGGAAGCTGGAGATGAGCAAAGCAAGACGCGTGAGATGGAAGCAGGAGATCAGGCAAAAGCTAGACCCTGGAGAAGGAGCTAAGAAGGACCCAAAAGCTGGACCTGGAGATGGTGCTGGATATGGAAGCAAAAGCTAGACCTGGAGATGTATGCAGGAGTGTGGAGCGAAAGCTAGAGCAGGAGAAGGAGCGAAAGCTAGAGCTGGAGATGGAGCTGGAGATGGATCGAAAGTAGAGCTGGATATGGAGCTGAAATGCGGAGCGAAAGCTAGAGCTGGAGATGGAGCTGGAGATGGAGGCGAAAGCTAGAACCGGAGAATAGGAGCCTGCAGATGGAGCGAACGCTGTAGCTGGAGATAGTTGCTGGAATATGGAGCGAAAGCTAGAGATAGAGATGGAGCTGGAGATGGAGCGAGAGCTAGACCTGTGATGGAGCTGGAAATGGAGCGAGAGCTAGACCTGAGATGGAAATGGAGATGGAGCGAAAGCTAGAGCCATGGAGATGGGTGCAGGAGATGGAAGCGAAACCGACCTGGAGCTGGAGCTGGAGATGGAGCGAAAGCTAGAGCTGGAGATGGAGCTGGAGATGGAGCGAAAGCTAGAGCTGGAGATGGGGCTGGAGATGGAGCGAAAGCTGGAGCTGGGAGATGGAGCGGCAGATGAGTCGAAAGCTGGAGCTGTTGATGTAGCTGGAGATGGAGCGAAAGCTAGATGTCTGGAGATGGAGCTGGAGATGGAGCGAGAGCTAGACCCTGGAGATGGAGCTGGAAATGGAGCGAGAGCTATACCTGGAGATGTGGAGCTGGAGATGGGAGCAAAAAGCTAGATCTGGCGATGGAGCTGGGGGAGAGGAGCAAAAGCGAGACCTGGCGATGGAGCTGGAGAGCAGCACAAACTAAGACCTGTAGATGGAGCTGGAGATGGAGCAAAAGGTAGACCTGGCGATGGAGCTGGAGATGGAGCAAAAGCTAGACCTGGAGATGGAGCTGGAGATGCAGCAGATGCTGGAGCTGGAGATGGAGCTGGAGATGGAGCAAAAGCTAGAACTGGAGACGGAGCTGGCGATGGAGCAAAAGCTGGACCTGCAGATGGAGCTGGAGATGGAACAAAAGCTAGACCCGGAGATGGAGCTGGAGATGGAGCAAAAGCTAGACATGGAGATGAAGCTGGAGATGGAGCAAAAGCTAGACCTGGAGATGGAGCTGGAGATGGAGCAAAAGCATGACCCGCTGATGGAGCTGGGATAGAGCAAAATCTAGACCTGGAGATGCTGGAGGTGGGAACAAAAGCTAGACCCGGAGATGGAGCTGGTGATGGAGCAAAAGCTAGACCTGGAGATGGAGCTGGAGATGGAGCAAAAGCTAGAGCTGGAGATGGAGCTGGAGATGGTGCGAAAGCTAGCTGGAGATGGAGCAAAATCTAGAGCTGGAGATGGAGCTGATGATGGGGCGGAAAGCTAGAGCTGGAGATTGGAGCTGGAGATGGAGCGAAAGCTAGACCTGGAGATGGAGCTGGAGATGGAGCGAAAGCTAGAGCTGGAGAGGAGCTGGAGATGGAGCGAAAGCTAGACATGGAGATGGAGCTGGAGAGGTGCGAAAGCTAGACCTGGAGCTGGCATGGAGCGAAAGCCTAGACCTGGAGTTGGAGCTGGAGATGGAGCGAAAAGCTAGACCTGGATATGGAGCTGGAGATGGAGCGAATGCTAGTACCTGGGAATGGAGCGAAAGCTAGACCCGGAGATGGAGCTGGAGATGGAGCGAGAGCTAGACCTGGAGATGGAGCTGGAGATGGAGCGAGATCAAGACCTGGAGATGGTGCTGGAGATGGAGCGAGAGCTCGAGCTGGACATAGAGCTGGAGATGGAGCGAGAGCTAGACCTGGAATGGAACTGGAGATAGAGCGAGAGCTAGACCTGGAGATGGAGCTGGAGATGGAGCGAGATCAAGACTGGAGATGGAGCTGGAGATGGAGCGAGAGCTATACCGGGTGATGGAGCTGGAGATGGAACGAGAGATAGATCGGGAGATGGAGCTGGAGATGGAGCAAAAGCTAGTCTTGGAGACGGAGTTGGAGATGGAGCAAAAGCTAGACCTGGAGATGGTGCTGGAGATGGAGCAAAAGCCAGACCTGGCGATGGAGCTGGAGATGGAGCAAAAGCGAGACCTGGCGATGGAGCTGGAGTTGGTGCTAAAGCTAGACCTGGCGATGCAGGTGGAGATGGAGAAAAAGCAAGACCTGGCGATGGAGCTGGAGATGGAGCAAAAGGTAGAACCTGGCGATGGAGCTGGAGATGGAGCAAAAGATAGACCTGGCGATGGAGCTGGAGATGGAGCAAAAGATAGACCTGGAGATGGAGCTGGAGATGGAGCAAAAGCTAGACCTGGAGATGGAGCTGGAGATGGAGAAAAAATCTAGACATGGAGATGAAGCTGGAGATGGAGCAAAAGCTAGACCTGGAGATGGAGCTGGTGATGGAGCAAAAGCTAAGACCTGTAGATGGAGCTGGAGATGGTGCAAAAGCTAGACCTGGAGATGGAACTGGAGATAGAGCGAGAGCTAGACACGGAGATGGAGCTGGAGATGGAGCGAGAGATAGAGCGGGAGATGGAGCTGGTGATGGAGCGAGAGCTAGACCTGGAGATGGAGCTGGAGATGGAGCGAGATCAAGACCTGGAGATGGAGCTGGAGATGGAGCGAGAGCTAGACCGGGTGATGGAGCTGGCGATGGAACGAGAGATAGACCGGGACATGGAGCTGGAGATGGAGCAAAAGCTAGTCTTGGAGACGGAGTTAGAGATGGAGCAAAAGCTAGACCTGGAGATGGTGCTGGAGATGGAGCAAAAGCGAGACCTGGCGATGGAGCTGGAGATGGAGCAAAAGCGAGACCTGGCGATGGAGCTGGAGTTGGTGCTAAAGCTAGACCTGGCGATGCAGGTGGAGATGGAGAAAAAGCAAGACCTGGCGATGGAGCTGGAGATGGAGCAAAAGGTAGACCTGGCGATGGAGCTGGAGATGGAGCAAAAGATAGACCTGGCGATGGAGCTGGAGATGGAGCAAAAGATAGACCTGGAGATGGAGCTGGAGATGGAGCAAAAGCTAGACCTTGAGATGGAGCTGGAGATGGAGCAAATGCTAGTCTTGGAGACGGAGCTGGAGATGGAGCAAAAGCTAGACCTGGAGATGGAGCTGGAGATGGAGCAAAATCTAGACATGGAGATGGAGCTGGAGATGGAGCAAAAGCTAGACCTGGAGATGGAGCTGGTGATGGAGCAAAAGCTAGACCTGGAAATGGAGCTGGAGATGGTGCAAAAGCTAGAGCTGGAGATGGAGCTGGAGATGGAGCGAAAGCTAGCTGGAGATGGAGAAAAATCTAGACCTGGCGATGGAGCTGGAGATGGAGCAAAAGCGAGACCTGGCGATGGAGCTGGAGATGGAGCACAAACTAGACCTGTAGATGGAGCTGGAGATGGAGCAAAAGCTAGACCTGGCGATGGAGCTGGAGATGGAGCAAAAGCGAGACCTGGCGATGGAGTTGGAGATGGATCGAAAGCTAGAGCTGGATATGGAGCTGGAAATGGAGCGAAAGCTAGAGCTGGAGATGGAGCTGGAAATGGAGCGAAAGCTAGACCTGGAGATGGAGCGAAAGCTAGAGCTGGAGATGGAGCTGCAGATGGAGCGAAAGCTGGAGCTGGAGATGTAGCTGGAGATGGAGCGAAAGCTGGAGCTGGAGATGGAGCTGGAGATGGAGCGAGAGCTAGACCTGGAGATGGAGCTGGAAATGGAGCGAGAGCTAGACCTGGAGATGGAGATGGAGATGGAGCGAAAGCTAGAGCTGGAGATGGTGCTGGAGATGGAGCGAAAGCTAGACCTGGAGATGGAGCTGGAGATGGAGCGAAAGCTAGAGCTGGAGATGGAGCTGGAGATGGAGCGAAAGCTAGATCTGAGATGGGGCTGGAGATGGAGCGAAAGCTGGAGCTGTTGATGTAGCTGGAGATGGAGCGAAAGCTAGAGCTGGAGATGGAGCTGGAAATGGAGCGAGAGCTATACCTGGAGATGGAGCTGGAGATGGAGCAAATGCTAGACCTGGCGATGGAGCTGGAGATGGAGCAAAAGCGAGACCTGGCGATGGAGCTGGAGATGGAGCACAAACTAGACCTGTAGATGGAGCTGGAGATGGAGCAAAAGCTAGACCTGGAGATGGAGCTGGAGATGGAGCGAAAGCTAGACATGGAGATGGAGCTGGAGATGGTGCGAAAGCTAGACCTGGAGCTGGAGGAGCGAAAGCTAGACCTGGAGATGGAGCTGGAGATGGAGCGGGAGCTAGACCTGGAGATGGAGCTGGAGATGGAGCTCGGGCTCGAGCTGGACATAGAGCTGGAGATGGGGCTGGAGATGGAGCGAAAGCTAGACCTGGAGATGGAGCTGGAGATGGAGCGAATGTTAGACCTGGAGATGGAGCGAAAGATAGACCCGGAGATGGAGCTGGAGATGGAGCGGGAGCTAGACCTGGAGATGGAGCTGGAGATGGAGCTCGGGCTCGAGCTGGACATAGAGCTGGAGATGGAGCGAGAGCTAGACCTGGAGATGGAGCTGGAGATGGAGCGAGAACTAGACATGGAGATGGAGCTGGAGATGGAGCGAGAGATAGACCGGAAGATGGAGCTGGAGATGGAGCGAGAGCTAGACCAGGAGATGGAGCGTGATCTAGACCTGGAGATGGAGCTGGAGATGGAGCGAGAGCTAGACCGGGTGATGGAGCTGGAGAAGGAACGAGAGATAGACCGGGAGATGGAGCTGGAGATGGAGCAAAAGCTAGTCTTGGAGACGAGCTGGAGATGGAGCAAAAGCTAGACCTGGAGATGGTGCTGGAGATGGAGCAAAAGCGAGACCTGGCGATGGAGCTGGAGATGGAGCAAAAGCAAGACGCGGAGATGGAGCTGGAGATGCAGCAAAAGCTAGACCTGGAGAAGGAGCTAGAAAAGGACCAAAAGCTGGACCTGGAGATGGTGCTGGAGATGGAGCAAAAGCTAGACCTGGAGATGTAGCTGGAGGTGGAGCGAAAGCTAGAGCTGGAGATGGAGCGAAAGCTAGAGCTGGAGATGGAGCTGGAGATGGATCGAAAGCTAGAGCTGGAATGGAGCTGGAAATGGAGCGAAAGCTAGAGCTGGAGATGGAGCTGGAGATGGAGCGAAAGCTAAAACCGGAGATGGAGCTGCAGATGGAGCGAAAGCTGGAGCTGGAGATGTAGCTGGAGATGGAGCGAAAGCTAGAGCTGGAGATGGAGCTGGAGATGGAGCGAGAGCTAGACCTGTGGATGGAGCTGGAAATGGGAGCGAGAGCTAGACCTGGAGATGGAAATGGAGATGGAGCGAAAGCTAGAGCTGGAGATGAGTGAGATGGAGCGAAAGCTAGACCTGGAGCTGGAGCTGAGATGGAGCGAAAGCTAGAGCTGGAGATGGAGCTGGAGATGGAGCGAAAGCTAGAGCTGGAGATGGGGCTGGAGATGGAGCGAAAGCTGGAGCTGGAGATGGAGCTGCAGATGGAGCGAAAGCTGGAGCTGTTGATTTAGCTGGAGATGGAGCGAAAGCTAGAGCTGGAGATGGAGCTGGAGATGGAGCGAGAGCTAGACCTGGAGATGGAGCTGGAAATGGAGCGAGAGCTATACCTGGAGATGGAGCTGGAGATGGAGCAAAAGCTAGATCTGGCGATGGAGCTGGAGATGGAGCAAAAGCGAGACCTGGCGATGGAGCTGGAGATGGAGCACAAACTAGACCTGTAGATGGAGCTGGAGATGGAGCAAAAGGTAGACCTGGCGATGGAGCTGGAGATGGAGCAAAAGCTAGACCTGGAGATGGAGCTGGAGATGCAGCAGATGCTGGAGCTGGAGATGGAGCTGGAGATGGAGCAAAAGCTAGAACTGGAGACGGAGCTGGCGATGGAGCAAAAGCTGGACCTGCAGATGGAGCTGGAGATGGAACAAAAGCTAGACCCGGAGATGGAGCTGGAGATGGAGCAAAAGCTAGACATGGAGATGAAGCTGGAGATGGAGCAAAAGCTAGACCTGGAGATGGAGCTGGAGATGGAGCAAAAGCAAGACCCGCTGATGGAGCTGGGGATAGAGCAAAAGCTAGACCTGGAGATGGAGCTGGAGATGGAACAAAAGCTAGACCCGGAGATGGAGCTGGTGATGGAGCAAAAGCTAGACCTGGAGATGGAGATGGAGATGGAGCAAAAGCTAGAGCTGGAGATGGAGCTGGAGATGGTGCGAAAGCTAGCTGGAGATGGAGCAAAATCTAGAGCTGGAGATGGAGCTGATGATGGGGCGAAAGCTAGAGCTGGAGATGGAGCTGGAGATGGAGCGAAGCTAGACCTGGAGATGGAGCTGGAGATGGAGCGAAAGCTAGACCTGGAGAGGGAGCTGGAGATGGAGCGAAAGCTAGACATGGAGATGGAGCTGGAGATGGTGCGAAAGCTAGACCTGGAGCTGGAGATGGAGCGAAAGCTAGACCTGGAGATGGAGCTGGAGATGGAGCGAAAGCTAGACCTGGAGATGGAGCTGGAGATGGAGCGAATGCTAGACCTGGAGATGGAGCGAAAGCTAGACCCGGAGATGGAGCTGGAGATGGAGCGAGAGCTAGACCTGGAGATGGAGCTGGAGATGGAGCGAGAGCTAGACCTGGAGATGGAGCTGGAGATGGAGCGAGAGCTCGAGCTGGACATAGAGCTGGAGATGGAGCGAGAGCTAGACCTGGAGATGGAACTGGAGATAGAGCGAGAGCTAGACCTGGAGATGGAGCTGGAGATGGAGCGAGATCAAGACCTGGAGATGGAGCTGGAGATGGAGCGAGAGCTATACCGGGTGATGGAGCTGGAGATGGAACGAGAGATAGATCGGGAGATGGAGCTGGAGATGGAGCAAAAGCTAGTCTTGGAGACGGAGTTGGAGATGGAGCAAAAGCTAGACCTGGAGATGGTGCTGGAGATGGAGCAAAAGCCAGACCTGGCGATGGAGCTGGAGATGGAGCAAAAGCGAGACCTGGCGATGGAGCTGGAGTTGGTGCTAAAGCTAGACCTGGCGATGCAGGTGGAAGATGGAGAAAAAGCAAAAGACCTGGCGATGGAGCTGGAGATGGAGCAAAAGGTAGACCTGGCGATGGAGCTGGAGATGGAGCAAAAGATAGACCTGGCGATGGAGCTGGAGATGGAGCAAAAGATAGACCTGGAGATGGAGCTGGAGATGGAGCAAAAGCTAGACCTGGAGATGGAGCTGGAGATGGAGCAAAATCTAGACATGGAGATGAAGCTGGAGATGGAGCAAAAGCTAGACCTGGAGATGGAGCTGGTGATGGAGCAAAAGCTAGACCTGTAGATGGAGCTGGAGATGGTGCAAAAGCTAGACCTGGAGATGAACTGGAGATAGAGCGAGAGCTAGACACGGAGATGGAGCTGGAGATGGAGCGAGAGATAGAGCGGGAGATGGAGCTGGTGATGGAGCGAGAGCTAGACCTGGAGATGGAGCTGGAGATGGAGCGAGATCAAGACCTGGAGATGGAGCTGGAGATGGAGCGAGAGCTAGACCGGGTGATGGAGCTGGAGATGGAACGAGAGATAGACCGGGAGATGGAGCTGGAGATGGAGCAAAAGCTAGTCTTGGAGACGGAGTTAGAGATGGAGCAAAAGCTAGACCTGGAGATGGTGCTGGAGATGGAGCAAAAGCGAGACCTGGCGATGGAGCTGGAGATGGAGCAAAAGCGAGACCTGGCGATGGAGCTGGAGTTGGTGCTAAAGCTAGACCTGGCGATGCAGGTGGAGATGGAGAAAAAGCAAGACCGGGCGATGGAGCTGGAGATGGAGCAAAAGGTAGACCTGGCGATGGAGCTGGAGATGGAGCAAAAGATAGACCTGGCGATGGAGCTGGAGATGGAGCAAAAGATAGACCTGGAGATGGAGCTGGAGATGGAGCAAAAGCGAGACCTGGCGATGGAGCTGGAGTTGGTGCTAAAGCTAGACCTGGCGATGCAGGTGGAGATGGAGAAAAAGCAAGACCTGGCGATGGAGCTGGAGATGGAGCAAAAGGTAGACCTGGCGATGGAGCTGGAGATGGAGCAAAAGATAGACCTGGCGATGGAGCTGGAGATGGAGCAAAAGATAGACCTGGAGATGGAGCTGGAGATGGAGCAAAAGCTAGACCTGGAGATGGAGCTGGAGATGGAGCAAAATCTAGACATGGAGATGAAGCTGGAGATGGAGCAAAAGCTAGACCTGGAGATGGAGCTGGTGATGGAGCAAAAGCTAGACCTGTAGATGGAGCTGGAGATGGTGCAAAAGCTAGACCTGGAGATGGAACTGGAGATAGAGCGAGAGCTAGACACGGAGATGGAGCTGGAGATGGAGCGAGAGATAGAGCGGGAGATGGAGCTGGTGATGGAGCGAGAGCTAGACCTGGAGATGGAGCTGGAGATGGAGCGAGATCAAGACCTGGAGATGGAGCTGGAGATGGAGCGAGAGCTAGACCGGGTGATGGAGCTGGCGATGGAACGAGAGATAGACCGGGACATGGAGCTGGAGATGGAGCAAAAGCTAGTCTTGGAGACGGAGCTAGAGATGGAGCAAAAGCTAGACCTGGAGATGGTGCTGGAGATGGAGCAAAAGCGAGACCTGGCGATGGAGCTGGAGATGGAGCAAAAGCGAGACCTGGCGATGGAGCTGGAGTTGGTGCTAAAGCTAGACCTGGCGATGGAGCTGGAGATGGAGCAAAAGCAAGACCTGGCGATGGAGCTGGAGATGGAGCAAAAGGTAGACCTGGCGATGGAGCTGGAGATGGAGCAAAAGATAGACCTGGCGATGGAGCTGGAGATGGAGCAAAAGATAGACCTGGAGATGGAGCTGGAGATGGAGCGAGAGCTAGACCAGGAGATGGAGCGTGATCTAGACCTGGAGATGGAGCTGGAGATGGAGCGAGAGCTAGACCGGGTGATGGAGCTGGAGAAGGAACGAGAGATAGACCGGGAGATGGAGCTGGAGATGGAGCAAAAGCTAGTCTTGGAGACGGAGCTGGAGATGGAGCAAAAGCTAGACCTGGAGATGGTGCTGGAGATGGAGCAAAAGCGAGACCTGGCGATGGAGCTGGAGATGGAGCAAAAGCAAGACCCGGAGATGGAGCTGGAGATGGAGCAAAAGCTAGACCTGGAGAAGGAGCTAGAAAAGGACCAAAAGCTGGACCTGGAGATGGAGCTGGAGATGGAGCAAAAGCTAGACCTGGAGATGGAGCTGTAGATGGAGCAAAAGCAAGACCTGGAGATGGAGCTGGAGATGGAGCAAAATCTAGAGCTGGAGATGGAGCTGGTGATGGAGCGAAAGCTAGAGCTGGAGATCGAGCTGTAGATGGAGCGAAAGCTAGAGCTGGAGATGGAGCTGGAAATTGGGCGAAAGCTAGAGCTGGAGATGGAGCGTGAGCTAGACCGGGAGATGGAGCTGGAGATGGAGCGAGAGATAGACCGGGAGATGGAGCTGGAGATGGAGCGAGAGAGAGACCTGGAGATGGAGCTGGAGATGGAGCAAAAGGTAGAGATGGTGATGGAGCTGGAGATGGAACAAAAGCTAGACCCGGAGATGGAGCTGGAGATGGAGCAAAATGGCTCTAGCTATTGCTCCATCTCCAGCTCCATCTCCAGGTCTAGCTTTTGCTCCTACAGCTCCCTCTCCAGGTCAAGCTTTTGCTCCGTCTCCAGCACCACCTCCGGGTCTAGCTTTTGCTCCATCGCCAGCCCCGTCTCCAAGTCCAGTTTTTGCTCCATCTCCAGCTCCATCTCCAGGTCTCGCTTTTGCTCCATCTCCAGCTCCATCTCCAGTTCTATCTTTTGCTCCATCTCCAGCTCCATCGCCAGGTCTAACTTTTGCTCCATCTCCAGCTCCATCGCCAGGTCTACCTTTTGCTCCATCTCCAGCTCCATCGCCAGGTCTCGCTTTTGCTCCATCTCCAGCTCCATCACCAGGTCCAGCTCTCGCTCCATCTCCAGCTCCATCTCCTGGACTATCTCTCGCTCCATCTCCAGCTCCATCTCCCGGTCTATCTCTCGCTCCATCTCCAGCTCCATCTCCCGGTCTAGCTCTCGCTCCATCTCCAGCTCTAGCTTTCGCTCCATTTCCAGCTCCATCTCCAGCTCTAGCTTTCGCTCCATCTACAGCTCGATCTCCAGCTCTAGCTTTCGCTCCATCACCAGCTCCATCTCCAGCTCTAGATTTTGCTCTATCTCCAGCTAGCTTTCGCTCCATATCCAGCTCCATCTCCAGCTCTAGCTTTTGCTCCATCTCCAGCTCCATCTCCAGGTCTAGCTTTTGCCCCATCTCCAGCTCCATCTCCATGTCTAGATTTTGCTCCATCTCCAGCTCCATCTCATGCTCTTGCTTTTGCTCCATCTCCAGCTCTAGCTTTTGCTCCAGCTCCAGCTCCATCTCCAGGTCTAGCTTTTGCTCCATCTCCAGCTCCATCTCCAGCTCTAGCTATTGCTCGATCTCCAGCTCTATCTCCATGTCTAGCGTTTGCTCCGTCTACAGCTCCGTCTCCAGGTCTAGCTTTTGCTCCGTCTCCAGCACCACCTCCGGGTCAAGCTTTTGCTCCATCGCCAGCTCCGTCTCCAAGTCTAGTTTTTGGTCCATCTCCAGCTCCATCTCCAGGTCTCGCTTTTGCTCCATCTCCAGCTCCATCACCAGCTCTAGCTTTTGCTCCATCTACAGCTCGATCTCCTGGTCTAGCCTTTGGGCCATCTCCAGCTCCATCTCCAGGTCTAGCTTTCGCTGCATCTCCAGCTACATCTCCAGCTCCAGCTTTCGCTCCATCTGCAGCTCCATCTCCAGCTCCAGCTTTCGCTCCATCTCCAGCCCCATCTCCATCTCTAGCTTTCGCTCCATCTCCAGCTCCATCTCCAGCTCTAGCTTTCGCTCCATCTCCAGGTCCATCTCCAGGTCTAGCTCTCGCTCCATTTCCAGCTCCATCTCCAGGTCTAGCTCTCGCTCCATCTCCAGCTCCATCTCCAGCTCTAGCTTTCGCTCCATCTCCAGCTACATCTCCAGCTCCAGCTTTCGCTCCATCTGCAGCTCCATCTCCAGGTTTAGCTTTCGCTGCATCTCCAGCTCCATCTCCAGGTCCAGCTTTCGCTCCATCTCCAGCTCCATCTCCAGCTCTGGCTTTCGCTCCATCTCCAGCTCCATCTCCAGCTCTGGCTTTCGCTCCATCTCCAGCTCCATCTCCATCTCTGGCTTTCGCTCCAGCTCCATCTACAGCTCTAGCTTTCGCTCCATCTCCAGCTCCATATCCAGCTCTAGCTTTTGCTGCATCTCCAGCTACATCTCCATGTCTAGCTTTTGCTCCATCTCCAGCACCATCTCCAGGTCTAGCTTTTGCTCCATCTCCAGCTCCTTCTCCAGGTCTAGCTTATGCTCCATCTCCAGCTCCATCTCCGTGTCTTGCTTTTGCTCCATCTCCAGGTCTAGCTCTCGCTCCATCTCCACCTCCATCTCCAGCTCTAGCTTTCGCTCCATCTCCAGCTACATCTCCAGCTCCAGCTTTCGCTCCATCTGCAGCTCCATCTCCAGCTCTAGCTTTCGCTGCATCTCCAGCTCCATCTCCAGGTCCAGCTTTCGCTCCATCTCCAGCTCCATCTCCAGCTCTAGCTTTCGCACCATCTCCAGCTCCATCTCCAGCTCTGGCTTTCGCTCCATCTCCAGCTCCATCTCCAGGTCTAGCTTTTGCTCCATCTACAGCTCTAGCTATTGCTCCATCTCCAGCTCCATCTCCAGGTCTAGCTTTTGCTCCGTCTACAGCTCCGTCTCCAGTTCTAGTTTTTGCTCCGTCTCCAGCACCACCTCCGGGTCTAGCTTTTGCTCCATCGCCAGCTCCGTCTCCAAGCCTAGTTTTTGCTCCATCTCCAGCTCCATCTCCAGGTCTCGCTTTTGCTCCATCTCCAGCTCCATCTCCAGTTCTATCTTTTGCTCCATCTCCAGCTCCATCGCCAGGTCTAACTTTTGCTCCATCTCCAGCTCCATCGCCAGGTCTACCTTTTGCTCCATCTCCGGCTCCATCGCCAAGTCTTGCTTTTGCTCCATCTCCAGCTCCATCGCCAGATCTAGCTTTAGCTCCAACTCCAGCTCCATCGCCAGGTCTCGCTTTTGCTCCATCTCCAGCTCCATCTCCAGGTCCAGCTCTCGCTCCATCTCCAGCTCCATCTCCAGGACTATCTCTCGCTCCATCTCCAGCTCCATCTCCATCTCCCGGTCTAGCTCTCGCTCCATCTCCAGCTCTAGCTTTCGAGCTATCTCCCAGCTCCAGCTCCATCTCCAGCTCTAGCCCAGCTCTAGCTTTCGCTCCATCTCCAGCTCTAGCTTTCGCTCCATCTACAGCTCGATCTCCACCTTTAGCTTACGTTCCATCACCTGCTCCATCTCCAGCTCTAGATTTTGCTCCATCTCCAGCTCGCTTTCGCTCCATATCCAGCTCCATCTCCAGCTCTAGCTTTTGCTCCAGCTCCAGCTCCATCTCCAGGTCTAGCTTTTGCTCCATAACCAGCTCCATCTCCAGGTCTAGCTTTTGCCCCATCTCCAGCTCCATCTCCAACTCCATCTCCAGTTCTAACTTTTGTTCCATCACAAGCTCCATCTCCAGGTCTAGCTTTTGCCCCATCTGCAGCTCCATCTCCATGTCTAGATTTTGCTCCATCTCCAGCTCCATCTCCGGGTCTAGCTTTTGCTCGATCTCCAGCTCCATCGCCATGTCTACCTTTTGCTCCATCTCCAGCTCCATCTCCAGGTCTTGCTTTTGCTCCATCTCCAGCTCTAGCTTTTGCTCCATCTCCAGCTCCATCTCCAGGTCTAGCTTTTGCTCCATCTCCAGCTCCATCTCCAGCTCTAGCTATTGCTCGATCTCCAGCTCCATCTCCAGGTCTAGCTTTTGCTCCGTCTACAGCTCCGTCTCCAGGTCTAGCTTTTGCTCCGTCTCCAGCACCACCTCCGGGTCTAGCTTTTGCTCCGTCGCCAGCTCCGTCTCCAAGTCTAGTTTTTGCTCCATCTCCAGCTCCATCTCCAGGTCTCGCTTTTGCTCCATCTCCAGCTCCATCGCCAGGTCTAACTTTTGCTCCATCTGCAGCTCCATCGCCAGGTCTACCTTTTGCTCCATCTCCAGCTCCATCGCCAAGTCTTGCTTTTGCTCCATCTCCAGCTCCATCGCCAGATCTAGCTTTAGCTCCAACTCCAGCACCATCACCAGGTGTCGCTTTTGCTCCATCTCCAGCTCCATCGCCAGGTCTCGCTTTTGCTCCATCTCCAGCTCCATCTCCCGGTCTATCTCTCGCTCCATCTCCAGCTCCATCTCCCGGTCTAGCTCTCGCTCCATCTCCAGCTCCATCTCCAAGTCTAGATCTCGCTCCATCTCCAGCTCCGTCTCCAGGTGTATCTCACGCTCCATCTCCAGCTCCATCTCCAGGTCTAGTTTTTGCTGCATCTCCAGCTCCATCTCCAGGTCTAGCTTTTGCTCCATCTCCTGCACCATCTCCTGGTCTAGCTTTTGCGCCATCTCCAGCTCCATCTCCAGGTCTAGCTTTTGCTCCATCTCCAGCATCATCTCCATGTCTAGCTTTTGTTCCATCTCCAGCTCCGTCTCCAAGACTAGCTTTTGCTCCATCTCCAGCTCCATTCCCAGGTCTCGCTTTTGCTAAATCTCCAGCTCCATCGCCTGGTCTAGCTTTTGCTCCATCTCCGTCTCCATCTCCAGGTCTAGCTCTCGCTCCATTTCCAGCTCCATCTCCAGGTCTAGCTCTCGCTCCATCTCCAGCTCCATCTAGAGCTGTAGATGGAGCTGGAGCGAAAGCCAGAGATGGAGATGGAGCTGGAGATGGAGCGAAAGCCAGAGCTGGAGATGGAGCTGGAGGTGGAACGAAAGCTGGAGCTGGATATGGAGCTGGAGATGGAGCGAAAGCTGGAGCTGGATATGGAGCTGGAGATGGAGCGAAAGCTAGAGCTGTAGATGGAGCTGGACCGTAAGCCAGAGCTGGTGATGGAGCTGGAGATGGAGCGAAAGCCAGAGCTGGAGATGGAGCTGGAGATGGAGCGAAAGCTAGAGCTGGAGATGGAGCTGGAGCTGGAGCTGGAGCGAAAGCTAGATCTGGAGATGGAGCTGGAGATGGAGCGAAAGCTAGAGCTGGAGATGGAGCTGCAGATGGAGCGAAAGCTGGAGCTGGAGATGAAGCTGGAGATGGGGCGAAAGCTAGAGCTGGAGATGGAGCTGGAGATGGAGCGAGAGCTAGACCTGGAGATGGAGCTGGAAATGGAACGAGAGCTAGACGTGGAGATGGAGATGGAGATGGAGCGAAAGCTAGAGCTGGAGATGGTGCTGGAGATGGAGCGAAAGCTAGATCTGGAGACGGAGCTGGAGATGGAGCGAAAGCTAGAGCTGGAGATGGAGCTGGAGATGGAGTGAAAGCTAGAGCTGGAGATGGGGCTGGAGATGGAGCGAAAGCTGGAGCTGGAGATGGAGCTGCAGATGGAGCGAAAGCTGGAGAAGGAGATGTAGCTGGAGATGAAGCGAAAGCTAGAGCTGGAGATGGAGCTGGAGATGGAGCGAGAGCTAGACTTGGAGATGGAGCTGGAAATGGAGCAAAAGCTAGACCTGGAGAAGGAGCTGGAGATGGAGCAAAAGCTAGACTTGGAGACGGAACTGGAGATGGAGCAAAAGCTAGACCCGGAGATGGTGCTGGAGATGCAGCAAAAGCTAGATCTGGACACGGAGCTGGAGACGGAGCAAAAGCTAGACCTGGAGATGGAGCTGGAGATGGAGCAATAGCTAGAGCTGGAGATGGAGATGGAGCAAAAGCTAGACCTGGTGATGGATATGGAGATGGAGCAAAAACTAGAGCTGGAGATGGAGCTGGAGATGGAGCAAAAGCAAGACACGGAGATGGAGCTGTAGATCGAGCGAAAGCTAGACCTGGAGAAGGAGCTGGAGATGGAGCAAAAGCTAGACCTGGAGATGGTGCTGGAGATGGAGCAAAAGCTAGACCTGGAGATGTAGCTGGAGATGCAGCAAAAGCTAGACCTGCAGATGGAGATGGAGCAATAGCTAGACCTGGAGATGGAGCTGTAGATGGAGCAAAAGCAAGACCTGGAGATGGAGCTGCAGATGGAGCAAAAGCTAGACATGGAGATGGAGCTGGAGATGGAGCAAAAGTTGGACCCGGAGATGGAGCTGGAGATGGAGCAAAATCTAGACATGGAGATGGAGCTGGAGATGGAGCAAAAGCTAGACCTGGAGATGGAGCTGGTGATGGAGCAAATGCTAGACCTGGAGATGGAGCTGCAGATGCAGCAAAAGCTAGAGCTGGAGATGGAGCTGGAGATGGAGCGAAAGCTAGCTGGCGATGGAGCTAAATCTAGAGCTGGTGATGGAGCGAAAGCTAGAGCTGGAGATCGAGCTGTAGATGGAGCGAAAGCTAGAGCTGGAGATGCAGCTGGAAATGCAGCTAATGCTAGAGCTGGAGATGGAGCGAAAGCTAGAGCTGGAGATGTAGCTGGAGATGGATCGAAAGCTAGAGCTGGATATGGAGCTGGAGATGGAGCGAAAGCTAGAGCTGTAGATGGAGCTGGAGCGAAAGCCAGAGATGGAGATGGAGCTGGAGATGGAGCGAAAGCCAGAGCTGGAGATGGAGCTGGAGATGGAGCGAAAGCCAGAGCCGGAGATGGAGCTGGAGATGGAGCGAAAGCTGGACCTGGAGATGGAGCTGGAGATGGAGCGAAAGCTAGAGCTGGAGATGGAGCTGCAGATGGAGCGAAAGCTGGAGATGGAGATGTAGCTGGAGATGGAGCGAAAGCTAGAGCTGGAGATGGAGCTGGAGATGGAGCGAGAGCTAGACCTGGAGATGGAGCTGGAAATGGAGCGAGAGCTAGACCTGGAGATGGAGACGGAGATGGAGCAAAAGCTAGACCAGGCGATGGAGCTGGAAGATTTAGCAAAAGCGAGACCTGGGAATGGAGCTGGAGATGGAGCAAAAGCTAGTCTTGGAGACGGAGCTGGAGATGGAACAAAAGCTAGACATGGAGATGATGCTGGAGATGGAGCAAAAGCTAGACCTGGAGATGGAGCTGGAGATGGCGCAAAAGCTAGACCAGGAGATGGTGCAGGAGATGGAGCAAAAGCTAGACCTGGAGATGGAGCTGGAGATGCAGCAAAAACTAGACCTGGAGATGGAGCTGGAGATGGAGCGTGAGATACACCTGGAGACGGAGCTGGAGATGGAGCGAGATCTAGACTTGGAGATGGAGCTGGAGATGGAGCGAGAGCTAGACCGGGAGATGGAGCTGGAGATGGAGCGAGAGATAGACCGGGAGATGGAGCTGGAGATGGAGCAAAAGCGAGACCTGGCGATGGAGCTGGAGATGGAGCAAAAGCGACACCTGGTGATGGTGCTGGAGTTGGAGCTAAAGCTAGATCTGGCGATGGAGCTGGAGATGGAGCAAAAGCAAGACTTGGCGATGGAGCTGGAGATGGAGCAAAAGGTAGACCTGGCGATGGAGCTGCAGATGGAGCAAAAGTTAGACCTGGCGATGGAGCTGGAGATGGAGCAAAAGCGAGACCTGGAGATGGAGCTGGAGATGGAGCAAAAACTAGACTTGGAGACGGAGCTGGCGACGGAGCAAAAGCTAGACCCGGAGGTGGTGCTGGAGACGGAGCAAAAGCTAGACCTGGAGACGGAGCTGTAGACGGAGCAAAAGCTAGACCTGGAGATGGAGCTGGAGATCGAGCAATAGCTAGAGCTGGAGATGGAGCTGGAGATGGAGCAAAAGCTAGACCTGGAGATGGAGCTGGAGATGTAAAAAAAGCAAAAGCTAGAGCTGGAGATGGAGCAAAAGCAAGACCTGGAGATGGAGCTGGAGATGGAGCAAAAGGTAGAACATTGGCGATGGAGCTGGAGATCGAGCAAAAGCTAGACCCGGAGATGGAGCTGGAGATGGAGCAAAATCTAGACATGGAGATGGAGCTGCAGATGGGGCAAAAGCTAGACCTGGAGATGGAGCTTGTGATGGAACAAAAGTTAGAACTGGAGATGGAGTTGGAGATGGAGCTGGAGATGGGGCAAAAGCTAGACCTGGAGATGGAGCTGGTTATGGAGCAAAAGCTAGACCTGGAGATGGAGCTGGAGCTGGAGCAAAAGCTAGAGCTGGAGATGGAGCTGGATATGGAGCGAAAGCGAGCTGGAGATGGAGCAAAATCTAGAGCTGGAGATGGAGCAGGTGATGGAACGTAAGCTAAAGGTGGAGATCGAGCTGTAGATGGAGCGAAAGCTAGAGCTGGAGATGGAGCTGGAAATGGAGCGAAAGCTAGAGCTGGGCTGGAGCGAAAAGCTATAGCAGGAGATGGAGCTGGATATGGAAGACGAAGCTAGCTGGAGATAGAGCAAAATCCCCCCCCCCCCCCCCCCCCCAAGAGCTGGAGATGGAGCTGAGTGATGGAGCGAAAGCTAGAGCTGGAGATGGAGCGAGAGCTAGACGGGAGATGGAAGATGGAGCTGGAGATGGAGCGGAGAGAATAGATAGACCGGGAGATGGAGCTGGAGATGGAGCGAGAGATAGTCCTGGAGATGGAGTGAGAGGAGATGGAGCGAGGAGAGCTGGACCTGGAGGATGGAGCTGGAGATGGAGCAAAAGCGAGAGAGACTGGCGATGGAGCTGGAGTTGGAGCTAAAGCTAGATCTGGCGATGGAGCTGGAGATGGAGCAAAAGCAAGACTTGGGATGAGCCGGAAGATGGAGCAAAAGGTAGACCCTGGCGATGGAGCTGTGAGATGGAGCAAAAGTTATAGACCTGGCGATGGAGCTGGGTGAGAAGCAAAAGATAGAACTGGGGATGGGCTGGAGATGGAGCAAAAGCGAGACTGGAGATGGAGCTGGAGATGGAGCAAAAACTAGGCTTGGAGACGGAGCTGGGCGATGGAGCAAAAGCAAGACCCGGAGGTGGGTGCTGGAGACGGAGCAAAAACTAGAACTGGAGACAGGAAGACCTGGATGGACGGAGCTAGACGGAGCTGGGATGCAGCAAGTAGAGGTAGATGGAGCAAAAGCTAGACCGGAGATGGAGCTGGAGATGGAGCGAAAGCCAGAGCTGGAGATGGAGCTGGAGATGGTGCGAAAGCTAGAGCTGGAGATGGAGCTGGAGATGGAGCGAAAGCTGGACATGGAGATGGAGCAGCTGGAGATGCAGCGAAAGCTAGAGCTGGAGATGGCGTGCAGATGGAGCGAAAGCTGGAGCTGGAGATGTAGCTGGAGATGGAGCGAAAGCTAGAGCTGGAGATGGAGGTGGAGATGAGCGAGAGCTAGACCTGGAGATGGAGCAAAGCAAGACACGGAGATGGAGCTGGAGATGGAGCATAAGCTAGACCTGGAGAAGGAGCTGGAGATGGACAAAAGCTAGACCTGGAGATGGTGCTGAAGATGCAGCAAAAGCTAGACATGGGATGTAGCTGGAGATGCAGCAAAAGCTAGAGCTGGATATGGAGCAGAGATGGAGCAAAGCTACAGCTGTAGATGGAGCTGGGAGCGAAAGCCAGAGATGTAGATGGTGCTGAAGATGGAGCGAAAGCCAGAGCTGGAGATGGAGCTGGAGATGGAGCGAAAGCCAGAGCTGGAGATGGAGCTGGAGATGGAGCGAAAGCTGGACCTGGAGATGGAGCTGGAGATGCAGCGAAAGCTAAACCTGGAGATGGAGCTGGAGATGTCCCCCCCCCCCCCCTTGAGCGAAAGCTGGAGCTGGAGATTTGTAGCAGAGATGGAGCGAAAGCTAGAGCTGGAGATGGGAGCTGGAGATGGAGCGAGAGCTAGACCTGGAGATGGAGCTGGAAATGGAGCGAGAGCTAGACTTGGAGATGGACCTGGAGATGGAGCGAAAGCTAGAGCTGGAGATGGAGCTGGAGATGGAGCGAAAGCTAGAGATGGAGATGGGGCTGGAGATGGAGCGAAAGCTGGAGCTGGAGATGGAGCTGCAGATGGAGCGAAAGCTGGAGCTGGAGATGTAGCTGGAGATGCAGCGAAAGCTAGACCTGGAGATGGAGCTGGAGATGGCCCAAAGGCTAGACCAGGAGATCGAGCTGTAGATGGAGCAAAAGCTAGAGCTGGTGATGGAGTGGAGATGGAGCAAAAGCGAGACCTGGAGATGGAGCTGGAGATGGACCAAAAACTAGACTTGGAGACGGAGCTGGCGATGGAGCAAAAGCTTGACCCGGAGGTGGTGCTGGAGACGGAGCAAAAGCTAGACCTGGAGACGGAGCTGTAGACGGAGCAAACGCTAGACATGGAGATAGAGCTGGGAGATCGAGCAATAGCTAGAGTGGAGATGGAGCTGGAGATGGAGCAAAAGCTAGACCTGGAGATGGAGCTGGGCTGGAGCAAAAGCTAGAGCTGGAGATGGAGCAAAAGCAAGAGCATGAGATGGAGCTGGAGATGGAGCAAAATCTAGACATGGAGATGGAGCTGGAGATGGGGCAAAAGCTAGACCTGAAGATGGAGCTGGAGATGGAGCAAAAGCTAGAGCTGGAGATGAGCTGGATATGGAGCGAAAGCTAGCTGGAGATAGAGCAAAATCTAGAGCTGGAGATGGAGCTGGTGATGGAGCGAAAGCTAGAGCTGGAGATCGAGCTGTAGATGGAGCGAAAGCTAGAGCTGGAGATGGAGCGGAAATGGAGCGAAAGCTAGAGCTGGAGATGGAGCGAGAGCTAGACCGGGAGATGGAGCTGGAGATGGAGCGAGAGATAGACCGGGAGATGGAGCTGGAGATGGAGCGAGAGATAGTCCAGGAGATGGAAGCTGGGAGAATGGAGCGAGAGCTGGACCTGGTGATGGAGCTGGAGATGGAGCAAAGCGAGACCTGGTGATGGAGCTGGAGATGGAGCAAAAGCGAGACCTGCGATGGAGCTGGAGATGGAGCAAAAGGTAGACCTGGCGATGGAGCTTGGAGATGGAGCAAAAGTTAGACCTGGCGATGGAGCTGGAGATGGAGCAAAAGATAGAACTGGAGATGGAGCTGGAGTGGAGCAAAAGCGAGACCTGGGAGATGGAGCTGGAGAATGGAGCAAAAACTGGACTTGGAGACGGGGCTGGCGATGGAGCAAAAGCTAGACCCGGAGGTGGTGCTGGAGACGGAGCAAAAGCTTGACCTGGAGAGGGAGCTGTAGGAGCAAAAGCTAGACCTGGAGATGGAGCTGGAGATGGAGCAATAGCTAGAGCTGTAGATGGAGCTGGAGATGGAGCAAAAGCTAGACCTGGAGATGGAGCTGGAGATGGAGCAAAAGCTAGAGCTGGAGATGGAGCAAAAGCAAGACCCGGAGATGGAGCTGGAGATGGAGCATCAGCTAGACCTGGAGAAGGAGCTGGAGTTGGAGCAAAAGCTAGACCCGGAGATGGAGCTGGAAATGGAGCAAAATCTAGACATGGAGATGGAGCTGGAGATGGGGCAAAAGCTAGACCTGGAGATGGAGCTGGTGATGGAGCAAAAGCTAGACCTGGAGATGGAGCTGGAGATGGAGCAAAAGCTAGAGCTGGAGACGGAGCAAAAGCAAGAGCATGAGATGGAGCTGGAGATGGGCAATATCTAGACATGGAGATGGAGCTGGAGATGGGGCAAAAGCTAGACCTGGAGATGGAGCTTGTGATGGAACAAAAGCTAGACCTGGAGATGGAGCTGGAGATGGTGCAAAGCTAGAGCTGGAGATGGAGCTGGATATGGAGCTAAAGCTACAGCTGGAGATGGAGCAGGAGATGGAGCGAAAGCTAGAGCCGGAGATGGAGCTGCAGATGAGCGAAAGCTGGAGCTGGAGATGTAGCTGGAGATGGAGCGAAAGCTAGAGCTGGAGATGGAGCCTGGAGATGACGCGAGAGCTAGACCTGGAGATGGAGCTTGAAATGGAGCGAGAGCTAGACCTGGAGATGGAGACGAAAAAATAAGCTAGAGCTGGAGATGGTGCTGGAGATGGAGCGTAAGCTCGACCTGAGATGGACCTGGAGATGGAGCGAAAGCTAGAGCTGGAGATGGAGCTGAAGATGGAGCGAAATGCTAGAGCTTGGAGATGGGGCTGGAGATGGAGAGAAAGCTGGAGCTGGAGATGGAGCTGCAGATGGAGCGAAAGCTAGAGCTGGAGATGGAGCTGGAGATGGAGCGAAAGCTTAGAGCTGGAGATGGGGCTGGAGATGGAGCGAAAGCTGGAGCTGGAGATGGAGCTCTGGCAGATGGAGCGAAAGCTGGAGCTGGAGATGTAGCTGAGATGGAGCGAAAGCTAGAGCTGCAGATGGGGCTGGAGATGGAGCGAAAGCTGGAGCTGGAGATGGAGATGCAGATGGTGCGAAAGCTGGAGCTGGAGATGTACTGGAGATGGAGTGAACCTAAGCTGGAGATGGAGCTGGAGATGGAGCGAGAGCGAGACCTGGAGATGAGCTGGGGGAGATGGAGCAAAAGCTAGTCTTAGAGACGGAGCTGGAGATGGAACAAAAGCTCGACCTGGAGATTGTGCTGGAGATGGAGCAAAAGCTAGACCTGGAGATGGTGCTGGAGATGGCGGCAAAAGCTAGACCAGGAGATGGAGCTGTAGATGGAGTAAAAGCAAGAACTGGTGATGGAGCTGGAGATGGAGCGAAAGCTAGAGCTGGAGATGGTGCTGGAGATGGAGTCGTATTCTAGACCTGGGGATGGACCTGCGAGATGGAGCGAAAGCTAGAGCTGGAGATGGAGTGGAGATGGAGCGAAAGCTAGAGCTGGAGTTTGGGGGCAGGAGATGGAGCGAAAGCTGGAGCTGGAGATGGTGCTGCAGATAGAGCGAAAGCTGGAGCTGGAGATGTAGATGGAGGATGGAGCGAAACCTAGAGCTGGAGATGGAGCTGAGATGGAGCGAGAGATAGACCTGGAGATGGTGCTGGAAAAGGAGCTAGAGCTAGACCTGGAGATGGAGCTGAGATGGAGCAAAAGATAGACCTGGCGATGGAGCTGGAGATGGAGCAAAAGCCCAAGAGCTATGGAGCGGCTTTACTAGATGAGCAAAAGCGAGACCTGGAGATGGAGCTAGAGATGGAGCAAAGGCTAGTCTTGGAGACGGAGCTGGAGCAAAAGCTAGACCTGGAGATGGAGCTGGAGATGCGCAAACGCTAGACCAGGAGGGAGCTGTAGATGGAGCAAAAGCTACAACTGGTGATGGAGCTGGAGATGGAGCAAAAGCTAGACCTGGAGATGGTGCAGGAGATGGAGCAAAAGCTAGACCCGGAGATGGAGCTGGAGATGCAGCAAAAACTAGACCTGGAGATGGAGCAGGAGATGGAGCAATAGCTTAGACCTGAGATGAGCTGGAGATGGAGCGAGAGCTAGCCTGGAGATTGAGCTGGAGATGGAGCGAGAGATACACCTGGAGATGAGCTGGAGATGGAGCAATGCGAGACCTGGCGATGAGCTGTGAGATGGAGCTAAAGCTAGATCTGGCTATGGAGCTGGAGATGGAGCAAAAGCAAGACTTGGCGATGGAGCTGAGATGGAGCAAAAGGTAGACCTGGCGATGGAGCTGGAGATGGAGCAAAATTTAGACCTGCCGATGAGCTGGAGATGGAGCAAAAACTAGACTTGGAGTCGGAGCTGGCGATGGAGCAAAAGCTAGACCCGGAGGTGGTGCTTGGAGACGGTGCAAAAAGCTAGACCTGGAGACGGAGCAAAAGCAAGACCCGGAGATGGAGCTGGAGATGGAGCCATGAGCTAGACTTGAGAAGGAGCTGGAGATGAGCAAAAGCTAGACCTGGAGATGGTGCTGGAGATGGAGCAAAAGCTAGACCTGGAGATGTAGCTGGAGATGCAGCAAAAGCTAGACCTTGAGATGGAGCTGGAGATGACAAAAGGTAGACATGGCGATGGAGCTGGAGATCGAGCAAAAGCTAGACCCGGAGATGGAGCTGGAGATGGAGCAAAATCTAGACATGGAGATGGAGCTGGAGATGGGGCAAAAGCTAGACCTGGAGATGGAGCTGGTGATGGAGCAAAAGCTAGAACTGGAGATGGAGCTGGGGGGGGGGGGGGGGGGGGGGGGGGGGGGGGCGGATGGAGCGCAAGCTAGAGCTGGAGATGGAGCTGGAAATGGAGCGAAAGTTAGCTGTAGATGGAGCGAAAGCTAGATCTGGAGATGGAGCTGGAAATGGAGCGAAAGCTAGAGCTGGAGATGGAGCGTGAGCTAGACCGGGAGATGGAGCTGGAGATGGAGAGAGAGATAGACCGGGAGATGGAGCTGGAGTTGGAGCGAGAGAGAGACCTGGAGATGGTGCTGGAGATGGAGCGAGAGCTGGACCTGGAGATGGAGCTGGAGATGGAGCAAAAGCGAGACCTGGCGATGGAGCTGGAGATGGAGCAAAAAATAGAACTGGAGATGGAGCTGGAGATGGAGCAGAAGCGAGAGCTGGCGATGGAGCTGGAGTTGGAGCTAAAGCTAGATCTGGCGATGGAGCTGGAGATGGAGTAAAAGCAAGACTTGGCGATGGAGCTGGAGATGGAGCAAAAGGTAGACCTGGCGATGGAGCTGGAGATGGAGCAAAAGTTAGACCTGGCGATGGTGCTGGAGATGGAGCAAAAAATAGAACTGGAGATGGAGCTGGAGATGGAGCAAAAACTAGACTTGGAGACGGAGCTGGCGATGGAGCAAAAGCTAGACCCGGATGTGGTGCTGGAGACGGAGCAAAAGCTAGACCTGGAGACGCAGCAGTAGACGGAGCAAAAGGTAGACCTGGAGATGGAGCTGGAGATGGAGCAATAGCTAGAACTGGAGATGGAGCTGGAGATGGAGCAAAAGCTAGACCTGGAAATGGAACTGGAGATGGACCAAAAGCTAGAGCTGGAGATGGAGAAAAAGCAAGACAGGGCGATGGAGCTGGAGATGGAGCATAAACTAGACCTGGAGAAGGAGCTGGTGATGGAGCGAAAGCTAGAGCTGGAGATCGAGCTGTAGATGGAGCGAAAGCTAGAGCTGGAGATGGAGCTGGAAATTGAGAGAAAGCTAGAGCTGGAGATGGAGCGTGAGCTAGACCGGGAGATGGTACTGGAGATGGAGCAAAAGCTAGACATGGCGATGGAGCTGGAGATCGAGCAAAAGCTAGACCCGGAGATGGAGCTGGTGTGGAGCAAAATCTAGACATGGAGATGGAGTTGGTGATGGAGCGAAAGCTAGAGCTGGAGATCGAGCTGTAGATGGAGCGAAAGCTAGAGCTGGAGATGGAGCTGGAAATTGAGAGAAAGCTAGAGCTGGAGATGGAGCGTGAGCTAGACCGGGAGATGGAGCTGGAGATGGAGCGAGAGATAGACCGGGAGATGGAGCTGGAGATGGAGCGAGAGAGAGACCTGGAGATGGAGCTGGAGATGGAGCGAGAGCTGGACCTGGAGATGGAGCTGGAGATGGAGCAAAAGCGAGACCTGGCGATGGAGCTGGAGATGGAGCAGAAGCGAGAGCTGGCGATGGAGCTGGAGTTGGGGCTAAAGCTAGATCTGGCGATGGAGCTGGAGATGGAGCAAAAGCAAGACTTGGCGATGGAGCTGGAGATGGAGCAAAAGGTAGACCTGGCGATGGAGCTGGAGATGGAGCAAAAGTTAGACCTGGCGATGGAGCTGGAGATGGAGCAAAAGATAGAACTGGAGATGGAGCTGGAGATGGAGCAAAAGCGAGACCTGGAGATGGAGCTGGAGATGGAGCAAAAACTAGACTTGGAGACGCAGCTGTAGACGGAGCAAAAGCTAGACCTGGAGATGGAGCTGGAGATGGAGCAATAGCTAGAGATGGAGATGGAGCTGGAGATGGAGCAAAAGCTAGACCTGGAGATGGAACTGGAGATGGAGCAAAAGCTAGAGCTGGAGATGGAGCAAAAGCAAGACCCGGAGATGGAGCTGGAGATGGAGCATAAGCTAGACCTGGAGAAGGAGCTGGAGATGGAGCAAAAGCTAGACCTGGAGATGGAGCTGGTGATGGAGCAAAAGCTAGAACTAGAGATGGAGCTGGAGATGGAGCAAAATCTAGAGCTGGAGATGGAGCTGGTGATGGAGCGAAAGCTAGAGCTGGAGATCGAGCTGTAGATGGAGCGAAAGCTAGAGCTGGAGATGGAGCTGGAAATTGAGCGAAAGCTAGAGCTGGAGATGGAGCGTGAGCTAGACCGGGAGATGGAGCTGGAGATGGAGCGAGAGATAGACCGGGAGATGGAGCTGGAGATGGAGCGAGAGAGAGACCTGGAGATGGAGCTGGAGATGGAGCGAGAGCTGGACCTGGAGATGGAGCTGGAGATGGAGCAAAAGCGAGACCTGGCGATGGAGCTGGAGATGGAGCAGAAGCGAGAGCTGGCGATGGAGCTGGAGTTGGGGCTAAAGCTAGATCTGGCGATGGAGCTGGAGATGGAGCAAAAGCAAGACTTGGCGATGGAGCTGGAGATGGAGCAAAAGGTAGACCTGGCGATGGAGCTGGAGATGGAGCAAAAGTTAGACCTGGCGATGGAGCTGGAGATGGAGCAAAAGATAGAACTGGAGATGGAGCTGGAGATGGAGCAAAAGCGAGACCTGGAGATGGAGCTGGAGATGGAGCAAAAAATAGACTTGGAGACGCAGCTGTAGACGGAGCAAAAGCTAGAGTTGGAGATGGAGCAAAAGCAAGACCCGGAGATGGAGCTGGAGATGGAGCATAAGCTAGACCTGGAGAAGGAGCTGGAGATGGAGCAAAAGCTAGACCTAGAGATGGTGCTGGAGATGGAGCAAAAGCTAGACCTGGAGATGTAGCTGGAGATGCAGCAAAAGATAGACCTGGAGATGGAGCTGGAGATGGAGCAATAGCTAGACCTGGAGATGGAGCTGTAGATGGAGCAAAAGCAAGACCTGGAGATGGAGCTGGAGATGGAGCAAAATCTAGAGCTGGAGATGGAGCTGGTGATGGAGCGAAAGCTAGAGCTGGAGATCGAGCTGTAGATGGAGCGAAAGCTAGAGCTGGAGATGGAGCTGGAAATTGGGCGAAAGCTAGAGCTGGAGATGGAGCGTGAGCTAGACCGGGAGATGGAGCTGGAGATGGAGCGAGAGATAGACCGGGAGATGGAGCTGGAGATGGAGCGAGAGAGAGACCTGGAGATGGAGCTGGAGATGGAGCAAAAGGTAGAGATGGTGATGGAGCTGGAGATGGAACAAAAGCTAGACCCGGAGATGGAGCTGGAGATGGAGCAAAATCTAGACATGGAGATGGAGCTGGAGATGGGGCAAAAGCTAGACCTGGAGATGGAGCTGGAGATGGAGCAAAAGCTAGAGCTGGAGATGGAGCTGGATATGGAGCGAAAGCTAGCTGGAGATAGAGCAAAATCTAGAGCTGGAGATGGAGCGAAAGCTAGAGCTGGAGATGGAGCTGGAGATGGATCGAAAGCTTGAGTTGGATATGGAGCTGGAAATGGAGCGAAAGCTAGAGCTGTAGATGGAGCTGGAGCGTAAGCCAGAGCTGGAGATGGAGCTGGAATGAGCGAAAGCCAGAGCTGGAGATGGAGCTGGAGATGGAGCGAAAGCTAGAGCTGGAGATGGAGCTGGAGATGGAGCGAAAGCTAGACCTGGAGATGGAGCTGGAGATGGAGCGAAAGCTAGAGCTGGAGATGGAGCTGCAGATGGAGCGAAATCTGGAGCTGGAGATGTAGCTGGAGATGGAGCGAAAGCTAGAGCTGGAGATGGAGCTGGAGATGGAGCGAGAGCTAGACCTGGAGATGGAGCTGGAAATGGAGCGAGAGCTAGACCTGGAGATGGAGATGGAGATGGAGCGAAAGCTAGACATGGAGATGGAGCTGGAGATGGAGCGAAAGATAGAGCTGGAGATGGAGGTGGAGATGGAGCGAAAGCTAGACCTGGAGATGGAGCTGGAGATGGAGCGAAAGCTGGAGCTGGAGATGGACCTGGTGATGGAGCAAAAGCTAGACCTGGAGATGGAGCTGGAGATGGAGCAAAAGCTAGAGCTGGAGATGGAGCTGGATATGGAGCGAAAGCTAGCTGGAGATAGAGCAAAATCTAGAGCTGGAGATGGAGCTGGAGATGGAGCGAAAGCTAGAGCTGGAGATGGAGCTGGAGATGGATCGAAAGCTAGAGTTGGATATGGAGCTGGAAATGGAGCGAGAGCTGGAGCTGTTGATGTAGCTGGAGATGGAGCGAAAGCTAGAGCTGGAGATGGAGCTGGAGATGGAGCGAAAGCTAGAGCTGGAGATGGAGCAAAAGCAAGACCCGGAAATGGAGCTGGAGATGGAGCATAAGCTAGACCTGGAGATGCAGCTGGAAATGGAGCGAGAGCTAGACCCGGAGATGGAGCTGGAGATGGAGCAAAAGCTAGACCTGGAGAT
Source organism: Okamejei kenojei (assembly GCA_035221665.1). NCBI lineage: Eukaryota > Metazoa > Chordata > Chondrichthyes > Rajiformes > Rajidae > Okamejei > Okamejei kenojei. The sequence goes on along the minus strand of JAVHYY010000880.1, from coordinate 27,778 downwards.
GGTGCTGGAGATGGAGCGAGGGATACACCCGGAGACGGAGCTGGAGATGGAGCGAGATCTAGACTTGGAGATGGAGCTGGAGATGGAGCGAGAGCTAGACCGGGAGATGGAGCTGGAGTTGGAGCTAAAGCTAGATCTGGCGATGGAGCTGGAGATGGAGCAAAAGCAAGACTTGGCGATGGAGCTGGAGATGGAGCAAAAGGTAGACCTGGCGATGGAGCTGGAGATGGAGCAAAAGTGAGACCTGGCGATGGAGCTGGAGATGGAGCAAAAGATAGAACTGGAGATGGAGCTGGAGATGGATCAAAAGCGAGACCTGGAGATGGAGCTGGAGATGGAGCAAAAGCTAGACTTGGAGACGGAGCTGGCGATGGAGCAAAAGCTAGACCCGGAGGTGGTGCTGGAGACGGAGCAAAAGCTAGACCTGGAGACGGAGCTGTAGACGGAGCAAAAGCTAGACCTGGAGATGGAGCTGGAGATGGAGCAATAGCTAGAGCTGGAGATGGAGCTGGTGATGGAGCAAAAGCTAGACCTGGAGATGGAGCTGGAGATGGAGCAAAAGCTAGAGCTGGAGATGGAGCTGGAGATGGAGCAAAAGCAAGACGCGGAGATGGAGCTGCGAGATGGATCAAAAGCTAGACTGGAGAAGGAGCTAGAGAAGGAGCAAAAGCTAGACCTGGAGATGGTGCTGGAGATGGAGCAAAAGCTAGACCTGGAGATGTAGCTCCGCTGAGATGCAGCAAAGGCTAGACCTGGAGATGGAGCTGGAGATGGAGCAATAGCTAGACCTGGAGATGGAGCTGTAGATGGAGCAAAACCAAGACCTGAAGATGGAGCTGGAGATGGAGCAAAATCTAGACATGGAGATGGAGTTGGAGATGCAGCTGGAGATGGGGCAAAAGCTAGACCTAGAGATGGAGCTGGTGATGGAGCAAAAGCTAGACCTGAGATGGAGCTGGAGCTGGAGCAAAAGCTAGAAGCTGGAGATGGAGCTGGAGATGGAGCGAAAGCTAGAGCTGGAGATGAGCTGGAGAGGAGCGACAGCTAGACCTGGGGGATGGAGCAGGAAATGGAGCGAGAGCTAAACCTGAGATGGAGATGGAGATGGAGCGAAAGCTAGAGCTGGAGATGGGCTGGAGATGAGCGAAAGCTAGACCTGGAGATGGAGATGGAGATGGAGCGAAAGCTAGAGCTGGAGCTTGGAGCTGGAGATGGAGCGAAAGCTAGAGCTGGAGATGGAGCTGGAGATGGAGCGAAAGCTAGACCTGGAGATGGAGCTGGAGATGGAGCGAAAGCTAGAGCTGGAGATGGAGCTGCAGATGGAGCGAAAGCTGGAGCTGGAGATGTAGCTGGAGATGGAGCGAAAGCTAGATCTGGAGATGGAGACCTGGAGATGGAGCGAGAGCTAGACCTGAATGAAAATGGAGCGAGAGCTAGACCTGGAGATGGGAGATGGAGCGAAAGCTAGACCTGAGATGGAGCTGGAGATGGAGCGAAAGATAGAGCTGGAGATGGAGGTGGAGATGGAGCGAAAGCTAAGACCTGGAGATGGAGCTGGAGATGGAGCGAAAGCTGGAGCTGGAGATGGAGCTGCAGATGGAGCGAAAGCAGGAGCGGAGATGTAGCTGGAGATGGAGCGAAAGCTAGAGCTGGAGATGGAGCTGGAATGGAGCGAGAGCTAGTCCTGGAGATGCAGCTGGAAATGGAGCGAGAGCTAGACCCGGAGATGGGGGGGGGAGCTGGGGGGGGAGATGGAGCAAAAGCTAGACCTGGAGATGGTGCTGGAGATGGAGCGATGGATACACCCGGAGACGGAGCTGAGATAGAGCGAGATCTAGACTTGGAGATGGAGCTGGAGATGGAGCGAGAGCTAGAGCTGGAGATGGAGCAAAAGCAAGAGCATGAGATGGAGCTGGAGATGGAGCAAAATCTAGACATGGAGATGGAGCTGGAGATGGGGCAAAAGCTAGACCTGATGGATGCAGCTTGTGATGGAACAATTAGCTAACCTGGAGATGGAGCTGGAGAATGGAGCAAAAGCTAGAGCTGAGATGGAGCTGGATATGGAGCGAAAGCTAGCTGGAGATAGAGCAAAAATCTAGAGCCTGGAGATGGAGCTGGTGATGGAGCGAAAGCTAGAGCTGGAGATCGAGCTGTAGATGGAGCGAAAGCTAGAGCTGGTGAATGGAGCTGGAAATGGAGCGAGAGATAGACCGTGGAGAATGGAGCTGGAGATGGAGCGAGAGATAGTCCAGGAGATGGAGCGGAGATGGAGCGAGAGCTGGACCTGGTGATGGAGCTGGAGATGGAGCAAAAGCGAGACCTGGCGATGGAGCTGGAGATGGAGCAAAAGCGAGACCTGGCGATGGAGCTGGAGATGGAGCAAAAGGTAGACCTGGCGATGGAGCTGGAGATGGAGCAAAAGTTAGACCTGGCGATGGAGCTGGAGATGGAAGCAAAAGAATAGAACTGGAGATGAGCTGGAGATGAGACAAAAGCGAGACCTGGAGATGGAGCTGGAGATGGAGCAAAAACTGGACTTGGAGACGGAGCTGGCGATGGAGCAAAAGCTAGACCCGGAGGTGGTGAACTGGAGACGGAGGGGGGGGGCCCAAAAGCTTGACATGGAGAGGGAGCTGTAGGAGCAAAAGCTAGACCTGCCCCCGAGATGAGCTGGAGATGGAGCAATACTAGACTGGAGATGGAGCTGGAGATGGAGCAAAAGCTAGACCTGGAGATGGAGCTGGAGATGGAGCAAAAGCTAGAGCTGGAGATGGAGCAAAAGCAAGACCCGGAGATGGAGCTGGAGATGGAGCATAAGCTAGACCTGGAGAAGGAGCTGGAGATGGAGCAAAAGCTAGACCTGGAGATGGTGCTGGAGATGGAGCAAAAGCTAGACATGGAGATGTAGCTGGAGATGCAACAAAAGCTAGAACTGGATATTTGAAGCTGGAGATGGAGCAATAGCTAGACCTGGAGATGGAGCTGTAGATGGAGCAAAAGCAAGACCTGGAGATGGAGCTGGAGATGGAGTAAAAGGTAGAGATGGCGATGGAGCTGGAGATGGAGCAAAAGCTAGACCCGGAGATGGAGCTGGAGATGGAGCAAAATCTAGACAGGGAGATGGAGCTGGGAGATGGGGCAAAAGCTAGACCTGGAGATGGAGCTGGTGATGGAGCAAAAGCTTAGAGCTGGAGATGGACGCTGGTGATGGAGCAAAAGCTAGACCTGGAGACGAGCTGTAACGGAGCAAAAAGCTAGACCTGGAGATGGAGCTGAGATGGAGCAATAGCTAGAGCTGGAGATGGAGCTGTGATGGAGCAAAAGCTAGTAGACCTGAGATGGAGCTGGAGAATGGAGCAAAAGCTAGAGCTGATGGAGCTGGAGATGGAGCAAAAGCAAGACGCGGAGATGGAGCTGGAGATGGATCAAAAAGCTAGACCTGGAGAAGGAGCTAAAGAGAAGAGCAAAAGCTAGACCTGGAGATGGTGCTGGAGATGGAGCAAAAGCTAGACCTGGAGATGTAGCTGGAGATGCAGCCAAAGGCTAGACCTGGAGATGGAGCTGAGATGGAGCAATAACTAGACCTGGAGATGGAGCTGTAGATGAGCAAAACCAGACCTGAAGATGGAGCTGGAGATGGAGCAAAATCTAGACATGGAGATGGAGTTGGAGATGCAGCTGAGATGGGGCAAAAGCTAGACCTAGAGATGGAGCTGGTGATGGAGGCAAAAGCAAGACCTGGAGATGGAGCTGGAGCTGGAGCAAAAGCTAGAGCTGGAGATGAGCTGGAGATGGAGCGAAAGCTAGAGCTGGAGATGGAGCTGAGATTGGAGCGACAGCTAGACCTGGGGATGGAGCTGGAAATGGAGCGAGAGCTAGACCTGGAGATGGAGATGGATAGATTGGAGCGAAAGCAAGAGCTGGAGATGGTGCTGGAGATGGAGCGAAAGCTAGACCTGGAGATGGAGATGGAGATGGAGCGAAAGCTAGAGCTGGAGATGGAGCTGGAGATGGAGCGAAAGCTAGAGCTGGAGATGGAGCTGGAGATGGAGCGAAAGCTAGACCTGGAGATGGAGCTGGAGATGGAGCGAAAGCTTAGATCAGCTGGAGATGGAGCTGCAGATGGAGCGAAAGCTGAGCTGGAGATGTAGCTGGAGATGGAGCGAAAGCTAGATCTGGAGATGGAGCTGGAGATGGAGCGAGAGCTAGACCTGGAGATGGAGCTGGAAATGGAGCGAGAGCTAGACCTGGAGATGGAGATGGAGCGAAAAGCTAACCTGGAGATGGAGCTGGATGAGCGAAAGATAGAGCTGGAGATGGAGGTGGAGATGGAGCGAAAGCTAGACCTGGAGATGGAGCTGGAGATGGAGCGAAAGCTGGAGCTGGAGATGGAGCTGCAGATGAGCGAAAGCAGGAGCTGGAGATGTAGCTGGAGATGGAGCGAAAGCTAGAGCTGGAGATGGAGCTGGAGATGGAGCGAGAGCTAGACCTGGAGATGCAGCTGGAAATGGAGCGAGAGCTAGACCCGGAGATGGAGCTGAGATTGGAGCAAAGCTAGACCTGGAGATGGTGCTGGAGATGGAGCGATGGATACACCCGAGACGGAGCTGGAGATAAGAGCGAGATCTAGACTTGGAGATTGGAGCTGGAGATGGAGCGAGAGCTAGAGCTGGAGATGGAGCAAAAGCAAAGAGCATGAGATGGAGCTGGAGATGGAGCAAAATCTAGACATGGAGATGGAGCTGGAGATGGGGCAAAAGCTAGACCTGAAGATGCAGCTTGTGATGGAACAAAAGCTAGACCTGGAGATGGAGCTGGAGATGGAGCAAAAGAAAGAGCTGGAGATGGAGCTGGATCTATGAGCGAAAGCTAGCTGGAGATAGAGCAAATCTAGAGCTGGAGATGGAGCTGGTGATGGAGCGAAAGCTAGAGCTGGAGATCGAGCTGTAGATGGAGCGAAAGCTAGAGCTGGAGATGGAGCTGGAGATGGAGCGAGAGATAGACCGGGAGATGGAGCTGGAGATGGAGCGAGAGATAGTCCAGGAGATGGAGCTGGAGAATGGAGCGAAGAGCTGGACCTGGTGATGGAGCTGGAGATGGAGCAAAAGCGAGACCTGGCGATGGAGCTGGAGATGGAGCAAAAGCGAGACCTGGCGATGGAGCTGGAGATGGAGCAAAAGGTAGACCTGGCGATGGAGCTGGAGATGGAGCAAAAGTTAGACCTGCGAATGGAGCTGGAGATGGAGCAAAAGATAGAACTGGAGATGGAGCTGGAGATGGGAGCAAAAAGCGAGACCTGGAGATGGAGCTGGAGATGGAGCAAAAACTGGACTTGGAGACGGAGCTGGCGATGGAGCAAAGCTAGACCCGGAGGTGGTGCTGGAGAGACGGAGCAAAAGCTTGACATGGAGAGGGAGCTGTAGGAGCAAAAGCTAGACCTGGAGATGGAGCTGGAGATGGAGCAATAGCTAGAGCTGGATGGATGGAGCTGGGAATGGAGCAAAAGCTAGACCTGGAGATGGAGCTGGAGATGGAGCAAAAGCTAGTGCTGAGATGGAGCAAAAGCAAGACCCGGATGGAGCTGGAGATGGAGCATCAGCTAGACCTGGAGAAGGAGCTGGAGATGAGCAAAAGCTAGACCTGGAGATGGTGCTGGAGATGGAGCAAAAGCTAGACATGGAGATGTAGCTGGAGATGCAACAAAAGCTAGAACTGGATATGGAGCTGGAGATAGGAGCAATAGCAATAGACCTGGAGATGGAGCTGTAGATGGAGCAAAAGCAAGACCTGGAGATGGAGCTGGAGATGGAGTAAAAGGTAGAGATGGCGATGGAGCTGGAGATGGAGCAAAAGCTAGACCCGGAGATGGAGCTGGAGATGGAGCAAAATCTAGACATGGAGATGGAGCTGGAGATGGGGCAAAAGCTAGACCTGGAGATGGAGCTGGTGATGGAGCAAAAGCTAGACCTTGAGATGGAGCTGGAGATGGAGCAAAAGCTAGAGCTGGAGATGGAGCTGGATATGGAGCGAAAGCTAGCTGGAGATAGAGCAAAATCTAGAGCTGGAGATGGAGCTGGTGATGGAGCGAAAGCTAGAGCTGGAGATGGAGCTGGAAATGGAGCGAAAGCTAGAGCTGGAGATGGAGCGAAAGCTAGAGCTGGAGATGGAGCTGGAGATGGATCGAAAGCTAGAGTTGGATATGGAGCTGGAAATGGAGCGAAAGCTAGAGCTGTAGATGGAGCTGGAGCGTAAGCCAGAGCTGGAGATGGAGCTGGAGATGGAGCGAAAGCCAGAGCTGGAGATGGAGCTGGAGATGGAGCGAAAGCTAGAGCTGGAGATGGAGCTGGAGATGGAGCGAAAGCTAGACCTGGAGATCGAGCTGGAGATGGAGCGAAAGCTAGAGCTGGAGATGGAGCTGCAGATGGAGCGAAAGCTGGAGCTGGTTTTTGGAGATGTAGCTGGAGATGGAGCGAAAGCTAGAGCTGAGCTGGAGCTTGGAGATGGAGCAAAAGCTAGACCTATGAGATGGAGCTGGAGATGGAGCAAAAGCTAGACCTGGAGATGGAGCTGGTGATGGAGCAAAAGCTAGACCTTGAGATGGAGCTGGAGATGGAGCAAAAGCTAGAGCTGGAGATGGAGCTGGATATGGAGCGAAAGCTAGCTGGAGATATAGCAAAATCTAGAGCTGGAGATGGAGCTGGTGATGGAGCGAAAGCTAGAACTGGAGATCGAGCTGTAGATGGAGCGAAAGCTAGAGCTGGAGATGGAGCTGGAAATGGAGCGAAAGCTATATCTGAGATGGAGCGAAAGCTAGAGCTGAGATGGAAGCTGGAGATGGATCGAAAGCTAGAGTTGGATATGGAGCTGGAATGGTAAGCGAAAGCTAGAGCGAGAGCTGGAGCGTAGAAGCGAAAGCCAGAGCTGAGATGGAGCTGGAGATGGAGCGAAGCCAGAGCTGGAGAAGCTGGAGCTGGAGATGGAGCGAAAGCTAGAGCTGGAGATGGAGCTGGAGATGGAGCGAAAGCTAGACCTGGAATCAGCTGCTAAGATGGAGCGAAAGCTAGAGCTGGATGGATGTGGAGGCTGCAGATGGAGCGAAGCTGGAGCTGGAGATGTACTGAGATGGAGCGAAAGTCTAGAGCTGGAGATGGAGCTGGCGCTGAGATGGAGCGAGAGCTAAATGGGAGCAGAAATGGAGCGATCTAGATCTAACTCCGAGATGGAGATGGAGATGGAGCGAAAGCAAGACATTGGAGATGAGCTGGAGATGGAGCGAAGATAGACTGGAGATGGAGGTGGAGATGGAGCGAAAGCTAGAGCTGGAGATGGAGCTGGAGATTGGATCGAAAGCAAGATTGATGGAGCTGGAAATGGAGCGAAGCTGGAGCTGGAGATGGACCTGGTGATGGAGCAAAAGCTAGACCTGGAGATGGAGCTGGTGATGGAGCAAAAGCTAGACCTTGAGATGGAGCTGGAGATGGAGCAAAAGCTAGAGCTGGAGATGGAGCTGGATATGGAGCGAAAGCTAGCTGGAGATATAGCAAAATCTAGAGCTGGAGATGGAGCTGGTGATGGAGCGAAAGCTAGAACTGGAGATCGAGCTGTAGATGGAGCGAAAGCTAGAGCTGGAGATGGAGCTGGAAATGGAGCGAAAGCTAGAGCTGGAGATGGAGCGAAAGCTAGAGCTGGAGATGGAGCTGGAGATGGATCGAAAGCTAGAGTTGGATATGGAGCTGGAAATGGAGCGAAAGCTAGAGCTGTAGATGGAGCTGGAGCGTAAGCCAGAGCTGGAGATGGAGCTGGAGATGGAGCGAAAGCCAGAGCTGGAGATGGAGCTGGAGATGGAGCGAAAGCTAGAGCTGGAGATGGAGCTGGAGATGGAGCGAAAGCTAGACCTGGAGATCGAGCTGGAGATGGAGCGAAAGCTAGAGCTGGAGATGGAGCTGCAGATGGAGCGAAAGCTGGAGCTGGAGATGTAGCTGGAGATGGAGCGAAAGCTAGAGCTGGAGATGGAGCTGGAGATGGAGCGAGAGCTAGACCTGGAGATGGAGCTGGAAATGGAGCGAGATCTAGACCTGGAGATGGAGATGGAGATGGAGCGAAAGCTAGACATGGAGATGGAGCTGGAGATGGAGCGAAAGATAGAGCTGGAGATGGAGCTGGAGATGGAGCGAAAGCTAGAGCTGGAGATGGAGCTGGAGATGGATCGAAAGCTAGAGTTGGATATGGAGCTGGAAATGGAGCGAGAGCTGGAGCTGGAGATGGACCTGGTGATGGAGCAAAAGCTAACCTGGATATATGGAGCTGGAGATGGAGCAAAAGCTAGAGCTGTAGATGGAGCTGCGATATGGGGCGAAAGCTAGCTGGAGATAGAGCAAAATCTAGAGCTGGAGATGGAGCTGGAGATGGAGCGAAAGCTAGAGCTGGAGATGGAGCTGGAGATGGATCGAAAGCTAGAGTTTTGGATATGGAGCTGGAAATGGAGCGAGAGCTGAGCTGTTGATGTAGCTGGAGATGGAGCGAAAGCTAGAGCTGGAGATGGAGCTGGAGATGGAGCGAATTAGCTAGAGCTGGAGATGGAGCAAAAGCAAAGAACCGGAAATGGAGCTGGAGATGGAGCATAAGCTGCGACCCTGGAAGATGCAGCTGGAAATGGAGCGAGAGCTATGGACCCGGAGATGGAGCTGGAGATGGAGCAAAAGCTAGACCTGGAGATGGTGCTGGAGATGGAGCGAGGGATACACCCGGAGACGGAGCTGGAGATGGAGCGAGATCTAGACTTGGAGATGGAGCTGGAGATGGAGCGAGAGCTAGACCGGAGATGGAGCTGGAGTTGGAGCTAAAGCTAGATCTGGCGATGGAGCTGGAGATGGAGCAAAAAGCAAGACTTGGCGATGGAGCTGGAGATGGAGCAAAAGGTAGACCTGGCGATGGAGCTGAAGATGGAGCAAAAGTGAGACCTGGCGATGGAGTGGAGATGGAGCAAAAGATAGAACTGGAGATGGAGCTGGAGATGGATCAAAAGCGAGACTGGAGATGGAGCTGGCGATGGAGCAAAAGCTAGACCCGGAGGTAGTGCTGGAGACGGAGCAAAAGCTAGACCTGGAGACGGAGCTGTAGACGGAGCAAAAGCTAGACCTGGAGATGCAGCTGGAAAATGGAGCGAGAGCTAGACCCGGAGATGGAGCTGGAGATGGAGCAAAAAGCTAGACCTGGAGATGGTGCTGGAGATGGAGCGAGGGATACACCCGGAGACGGAGCTGGAGATGGAGCGAGATCTAGACTTGGAGATGGAGCTGGAGATGGAGCGAGAGCTAGACCGGGAGATGGAGCTGGAGATGGAGCGAGAGATAGACCGGGAGATGGAGCTGGAGATGGAGCGAGAGCTGACCTGGAGATGGAGCTGGAGATGGAGCAAAAGCGAGACCTGGCGATGGAGCTGGAGATGGAGCAAAAGCGAGACCTGGCGATGGAGCTGGAGTTGGAGCTAAAGCTAGATCTGGCGATGGAGCTGGAGATGGAGCAAAAGCAAGACTTGGCGATGGAGCTGGAGATGGAGCAAAAGGTAGACCTGGCGATGGAGCTGGAGATGGAGCAAAAGTGAGACCTGGCGATGGAGCTGGAGATGGAGCAAAAGATAGAACTGGAGATGGAGCTGGAGATGGATCAAAAGCGAGACCTGGAGATGGAGCTGGAGATGGAGCAAAAGCGAGACCTGGAGATGGAGCTGGAGATGGAGCAAAAGCTAGACTTGGAGACGGAGCTGGCGATGGAGCAAAAGCTAGACCCGGAGGTGGTGCTGGAGACGGAGCAAAAGCTAGACCTGGAGACGGAGCTGTAGACGGAGCAAAAGCTAGACCTGGAGATGGAGCTGGAGATGGAGCAATAGCTAGAGCTGGAGATGGAGCTGGTGATGGAGCAAAAGCTAGACCTGGAGATGGAGCTGGAGATGGAGCAAAAGCTAGAGCTGGAGATGGAGCTGGAGATGGAGCAAAAGCAAGACGCGGAGATGGAGCTGGAGATGGAGCAAAAGCTAGACCTGGAGAAGGAGCTAGAGAAGGAGCAAAAGCTAGACCTGGAGATGGTGCTGGAGATGGAGCAAAAGCTAGACCTGGAGATGTAGCTGGAGATGCAGCAAAGGCTAGACCTGGAGATGGAGCTGGAGATGGAGCAATAGCTAGACCTGGAGATGGAGCTGGAGATGGAGCAAAATCTAGACATGGAGATGGAGTTGGAGATGCAGCTGGAGATGGGGCAAAAGCTAGACCTAGAGATGGAGCTGGTGATGGAGCAAAAGCTAGACCTGGAGATGGAGCTGGAGCTGGAGCAAAAGCTAGAGCTGGAGATGGAGCTGGAGATGGAGCGAAAGCTAGAGCTGCAGATGGAGCTGGAGATGGAGCGAGAGCTAGACCTGGAGATGGAGCTGGAAATGGAGCGAGAGCTAGACCTGGAGATGGAGATGGAGATGGAGCGAAAGCTAGAGCTGGAGATGGTGCTGGAGATGGAGCGAAAGCTAGACCTGGAGATGGAGATGGAGATGGAGCGAAAGCTAGAGCTGGAGATGGAGCTGGAGATGGAGCGAAAGCTAGAGCTGGAGATGGAGCTGGAGATGGAGCGAAAGCTAGACCTGGAGATGGAGCTGGAGATGGAGCGAAAGCTAGAGCTGGAGATGGAGCTGCAGATGGAGCGAAAGCTGGAGCTGGCGATGTAGCTGGAGATGGAGCGAAAGCTAGATCTGGAGATGGAGCTGGAGATGGAGCGAGAGCTAGACCTGGAGATGGAGCTGGAAATGGAGCGAGAGCTAGACCTGGAGATGGAGATGGAGCGAAAGCTAGACCTGGAGATGGAGCTGGAGATGGAGCGAAAGATAGAGCTGGAGATGGAAGATGGAGCGAAAGCTAGACCTGGAGATGGAGCTGGAGATGGAGCGAAAGCTGGAGCTGGAGATGGAGCTGCAGATGGAGCGAAAGCAGGAGCTGGAGATGTAGCTGGAGATGGAGCGAAAGCTAGAGCTGGAGATGGAGCTGGAGATGGAGCGAGAGCTAGACCTGGAGATGCAGCTGGAAATGGAGCGAGAGCTAGACCTGGAGATGGAGCTGGAGATGGAGCAAAAGCTAGACCTGGAGATGGAGCTGGAGATGGAGCGAGGGATACACCCGGAGACGGAGCTGGAGATGGAGCGAGATCTAGACTTGGAGATGGAGCTGGAGATGGAGCGAGAGCTAGACCGGGAGATGGAGCTGGAGATGGAGCGAGAGATAGACCGGGAGATGGAGCTGGAGATGGACCGAGAGCTGGACCCGGAGATGGAGCTGGAGATGGAGCAAAAGCGAGACCTGTCGATGGAGCTGGAGATGGAGCAAAAGCGAGACCTGGCGATGGAGCTGGAGTTGGAGCTAAAGATAGATCTGGCGATGGAGCTGGAGATGGAGCAAAAGCAAGACTTGGCGATGGAGCTGGAGATGGAGCAAAAGGTAGACCTGGCGATGGAGCTGGAGATGGAGCAAAAGTGAGACCTGGCGATGGAGCTGGAGATGGAGCAAAAGATAGAACTGGAGATGGAGCTGGAGATGGATCAAAAGCGAGACCTGGAGATGGAGCTGAGATGGAGCAAAAGCTAGACTTGGAGACGGAGCTGGCGATGGAGCAAAAGCTAGACCCGGAGGTAGTTGCTGGAGACGGAGCAAAAGCTAGACCTGGAGACGGAGCTGTAGACGGAGCAAAAGCTAGACCTGGAGATGCAGCTGGAAATGGAGCGAGAGCTAGACCCGGAGATGGAGCTGGAGATGGAGCAAAAGCTAGACCTGGAGATGGGTGCTGGAGATGGAGCGAGGGATACACCGGAGACGGAGCTGGAGATGGAGCGAGAATCTAGACTTGGAGATGGAGCTGGAGATGGAGCGAGAGCTAGACCGGGAGATGGAGCTGGAGATGGAGCGAGAGATAGACCGGGAGATGGAGCTGGAGATGGACCGAGAGCTGGACCCGGAGATGGAGCTGGAGATGGAGCAAAAGCGAGACCTGGCGATGGAGCTGGAGATGGAGCAAAAGCGAGACCTGGCGATGGAGCTGGAGTTGGAGCTAAGATAGATCAGGCGATGGAGCTGGAGATGGAGCAAAAGCAAGACTTGGCGATGGAGCTGGAGATGGAGCAAAAGGTAGACCTGGCGATGGAGCTGGAGATGGAGCAAAAGTGAGACCTGGCGATGGAGCTGGAGATGGAGCAAAAGATAGAACTGGAGATGGAGCTGGAGATGGATCAAAAGCGAGACCTGGAGATGGAGCTGGAGATGGAGCAAAAGCGAGACCTGGAGATGGAGCTGGAGATGGAGCAAAAGCTAGACTTGGAGACGGAGCTGGCGATGGAGCAAAAGCTAGACCCGGAGGTGGTGCTGGAGACGGAGCAAAAGCTAGACCTGGAGACGGAGCTGTAGACGGAGCAAAAGCTAGACCTGGAGATGGAGCTGGAGATGGAGCAATAGCTAGAGCTGGAGATGGAGCTGGTGATGGAGCAAAAGCTAGACCTGGAGATGGAGCTGGAGATGGAGCAAAAGCTAGAGCTGGAGATGGAGCTGGAGATGGAGCAAAAGCAAGACGCGGAGATGGAGCTGGAGATGGAGCAAAAGCTAGACCTGGAGAAGGAGCTAGAGAAGGAGCAAAAGCTAGACCTGGAGATGGTGCTGGAGATGGAGCAAAAGCTAGACCTGGAGATGGAGCTGGAGATGGAGCAAAAGCTAGAGCTGGAGATGGAGCTGGAGATGGAGCGAAAGCTAGACCTGGAGATGGAGCTGTAGATGGAGCAAAACCAAGACCTGAAGATGGAGCTGGAGATGGAGCAAAATCTAGACATGGAGATGGAGTTGGAGATGCAGCTGGAGATGGGGCAAAAGCTAGACCTAGAGATGGAGCTGGTGATGGAGCAAAAGCTAGACCTGGAGATGGAGCTGGAGCTGGAGCAAAAGCTAGAGCTGGAGATGGAGCTGGAGATGGAGCGAAAGCTAGAGCTGGAGATGGAGCTGGAGATGGAGCGACAGCTAGACCTGGGGATGGAGCTGGAAATGGAGCGAGAGCTAGACCTGGAGATGGAGATGGAGATGGAGCGAAAGCTAGAGCTGGAGATGGTGCTGGAGATGGAGCGAAAGCTAGACCTGGAGATGGAGATGGAGATGGAGCGAAAGCTAGAGCTGGAGATGGAGCTGGAGATGGAGCGAAAGCTAGAGCTGGAGATGGAGCTGGAGATGGAGCGAAAGCTAGACCTGGAGATGGAGCTGGAGATGGAGCGAAAGCTAGAGCTGGAGATGGAGCTGCAGATGGAGCGAAAGCTGGAGCTGGAGATGTAGCTGGAGATGGAGCGAAAGCTAGATCTGGAGATGGAGCTGGAGATGGAGCGAGAGCTAGACCTGGAGATGGAGCTGGAAATGGAGCGAGAGCTAGACTGGAGATGGAGATGGAGCGAAGCTAGACCTGGAGATGGAGCTGGAGATGGAGCGAAAGATAGAGCTGGAGATGGAGGTGGAGATGGAGCGAAAGCTAGACCTGGAGATGGAGCTGGAGATGGAGCGAAAGCTGGAGCTGGAGATGGAGCTGCAGATGGAGCGAAAGCAGGAGCTGGAGATGTAGCTGGAGATGGAGCGAAAGCTAGAGCTGGAGATGGAGCTGGAGATGGAGCGAGAGCTAGACCTGGAGATGCAGCTGGAAATGGAGCGAGAGCTAGACCCGGAGATGGAGCTGGAGATGGAGCAAAAGCTAGACCTGGAGATGGTGCTGGAGATGGAGCGAGGGATACACCCGGAGACGGAGCTGGAGATGGAGCGAGATCTAGACTTGGAGATGGAGCTGGAGATGGAGCGAGAGCTAGACCGGGAGATGGAGCTGGAGATGGAGCGAGAGATAGACCGGGAGATGGAGCTGGAGATGGACCGAGAGCTGGACCCGGAGATGGAGCTGGAGATGGAGCAAAAGCGAGACCTGGCGATGGAGCTGGAGATGGAGCAAAAGCGAGACCTGGCGATGGAGCTGGAGTTGGAGCTAAAGCTAGATCTGGCGATGGAGCTGGAGATGGAGCGAAAGCTAGACCTGGGGATGGAGCTGGAAATGGAGCGAGAGCTAGACCTGGAGATGGAGATGGAGATGGAGCGAAAGCTAGAGCTGGAGATGGTGCTGGAGATGGAGCGAAAGCTAGACCTGGAGATGGAGATGGAGATGGAGCGAAAGCTAGAGCTGGAGATGGAGCTGGAGATGGAGCGAAAGCTAGAGCTGGAGATGGAGCTGGAGATGGAGCGAAAGCTAGACCTGGAGATGGAGCTGGAGATGGAGCGAAAGCTAGAGCTGGAGATGGAGCTGCAGATGGAGCGAAAGCTGGAGCTGGAGATGTAGCTGGAGATGGAGCGAAAGCTAGATCTGGAGATGGAGCTGGAGATGGAGCGAGAGCTAGACCTGGAGATGGAGCTGGAAATGGAGCGAGAGCTAGACCTGGAGATGGAGATGGAGCGAAAGCTAGACCTGGAGATGGAGCTGGAGATGGAGCGAAAGATAGAGCTGGAGATGGAGGTGGAGATGGAGCGAAAGCTAGACCTGGAGATGGAGCTGGAGATGGAGCGAAAGCTGGAGCTGGAGATGGAGCTGCAGATGGAGCGAAAGCAGGAGCTGGAGATGTAGCTGGAGATGGAGCGAAAGCTAGAGCTGGAGATGGAGCTGGAGATGGAGCGAGAGCTAGACCTGGAGATGCAGCTGGAAATGGAGCGAGAGCTAGACCCGGAGATGGAGCTGGAGATGGAGCAAAAGCTAGACCTGGAGATGGTGCTGGAGATGGAGCGAGGGATACACCCGGAGACGGAGCTGGAGATGGAGCGAGATCTAGACTTGGAGATGGAGCTGGAGATGGAGCGAGAGATAGACCGGGAGATGGAGCTGGAGATGGACCGAGAGCTGGACCCGGAGATGGAGCTGGAGATGGAGCAAAAGCGAGACCTGGCGATGGAGCTGGAGATGGAGCAAAAGCGAGACCTGGCGATGGAGCTGGAGTTGGAGCTAAAGATAGATCTGGCGATGGAGCTGGAGATGGAGCAAAAGCAAGACTTGGCGATGGAGCTGGAGATGGAGCAAAAGGTAGACCTGGCGATGGAGCTGGAGATGGAGCAAAAGTGAGACCTGGCGATGGAGCTGGAGATGGAGCAAAAGATAGAACTGGAGATGGAGCTGGAGATGGATCAAAAGCGAGACCTGGAGATGGAGCTGGAGATGGAGCAAAAGCTAGACTTGGAGACGGAGCTGGCGATGGAGCAAAAGCTAGACCCGGAGGTAGTGCTGGAGACGGAGCAAAAGCTAGACCTGGAGACGGAGCTGTAGACGGAGCAAAAGCTAGACCTGGAGATGCAGCTGGAAATGGAGCGAGAGCTAGACCCGGAGATGGAGCTGGAGATGGAGCAAAAGCTAGACCTGGAGATGGTGCTGGAGATGGAGCGAGGGATACACCAGGAGACGGAGCTGGAGATGGAGCGAGATCTAGACTTGGAGATGGAGCTGGAGATGGAGCGAGAGAGCTAGACCGGGAGATGGAGCTGGAGATGGAGCGAGAGATAGACCGGGAGATGGAGCTGGAGATGGACCGAGAGCTGGACCCGGAGATGGAGCTGGAGATGGAGCAAAAGCGAGACCTGGCGATGGAGCTGGAGATGGAGCAAAAGCGAGACCTGGCGATGGAGCTGGAGTTGGAGCTAAAGATAGATCAGGCGATGGAGCTGGAGATGGAGCAAAAGCAAGACTTGGCGATGGAGCTGGAGATGGAGCAAAAGGTAGACCTGGCGATGGAGCTGGAGATGGAGCAAAAGTGAGACCTGGCGATGGAGCTGGAGATGGAGCAAAAGATAGAACTGGAGATGGAGCTGGAGATGGATCAAAAGCGAGACCTGGAGATGGAGCTGGAGATGGAGCAAAAGCTAGACTTGGAGACGGAGCTGGCGATGGAGCAAAAGCTAGACCGGAGGTAGTGCTGGAGACGGAGCAAAAGCTAGACCTGGAGACGGAGCTGTAGACGGAGCAAAAGCTAGACCTGGAGATGGAGCTGGAGATGGAGCAATAGCTAGAGCTGGAGATGGAGCTGGTGATGGAGCAAAAGCTAGACCTGGAGATGGAGCTGGAGATGGAGCAAAAGCTAGAGCTGGAGATGGAGCTGGAGATGGAGCAAAAGCAAGACGCGGAGAATGGAGCTGGAGATGGAGCAAAAGCTAGACCTGGAGAAGGAGCTAGAGAAGGACCAAAAGCTAGACCTGGAGATGGTGCTGGAGATGGAGCAAAAGCTAGACCTGGAGATGTAGCTGGAGGTGGAGCGAAAGCTAGAGCTGGAGATGGAGCGAAAGCTAGAGCTGGAGATGGAGCTGGAGATGGATCGAAAGCTAGAGCTGGATATGGAGCTGGAAATGGAGCGAAAGCTAGAGCTGGAGATGGAGCTGGAGATGGAGCGAAAGCTAGAACCGGAGATGGAGCTGCAGATGGAGCGAAAGCTGGAGCTGGAGATGTAGCTGGAGATGGAGCGAAAGCTAGAGCTAGAGATGGAGCTGGAGATGGAGCGAGAGCTAGACCTGTGGATGGAGCTGGAAATGGAGCGAGAGCTAGACCTGGAGATGGAAATGGAGATGGAGCGAAAGCTAGAGCTGGAGATGGTGCTGGAGATGGAGCGAAAGCTAGACCTGGAGCTGGAGCTGGAGATGGAGCGAAAGCTAGAGCTGGAGATGGAGCTGGAGATGGAGCGAAAGCTAGAGCTGGAGATGGGGCTGGAGATGGAGCGAAAGCTGGAGCTGGAGATGGAGCTGCAGATGGAGCGAAAGCTGGAGCTGTTGATGTAGCTGGAGATGGAGCGAAAGCTAGAGCTGGAGATGGAGCTGGAGATGGAGCGAGAGCTAGACCTGGAGATGGAGCTGGAAATGGAGCGAGAGCTATACCTGGAGATGGAGCTGGAGATGGAGCAAAAGCTAGATCTGGCGATGGAGCTGGAGATGGAGCAAAAGCGAGACCTGGCGATGGAGCTGGAGATGCAGCACAAACTAGACCTGTAGATGGAGCTGGAGATGGAGCAAAAGGTAGACCTGGCGATGGAGCTGGAGATGGAGCAAAAGCTAGACCTGGAGATGGAGCTGGAGATGCAGCAGATGCTGGAGCTGGAGATGGAGCTGGAGATGGAGCAAAAGCTAGAACTGGAGACGGAGCTGGCGATGGAGCAAAAGCTGGACCTGCAGATGGAGCTGGAGATGGAACAAAAGCTAGACCCGGAGATGGAGCTGGAGATGGAGCAAAAGCTAGACATGGAGATGAAGCTGGAGATGGAGCAAAAGCTAGACCTGGAGATGGAGCTGGAGATGGAGCAAAAGCAAGACCCGCTGATGGAGCTGGGGATAGAGCAAAAGCTAGACCTGGAGATGGAGCTGGAGATGGAACAAAAGCTAGACCCGGAGATGGAGCTGGTGATGGAGCAAAAGCTAGACCTGGAGATGGAGCTGGAGATGGAGCAAAAGCTAGAGCTGGAGATGGAGCTGGAGATGGTGCGAAAGCTAGCTGGAGATGGAGCAAAATCTAGAGCTGGAGATGGAGCTGATGATGGGGCGAAAGCTAGAGCTGGAGATGGAGCTGGAGATGGAGCGAAAGCTAGACCTGGAGATGGAGCTGGAGATGGAGCGAAAGCTAGACCTGGAGAGGGAGCTGGAGATGGAGCGAAAGCTAGACATGGAGATGGAGCTGGAGATGGTGCGAAAGCTAGACCTGGAGCTGGAGATGGAGCGAAAGCTAGACCTGGAGTTGGAGCTGGAGATGGAGCGAAAGCTAGACCTGGATATGGAGCTGGAGATGGAGCGAATGCTAGACCTGGAGATGGAGCGAAAGCTAGACCCGGAGATGGAGCTGGAGATGGAGCGAGAGCTAGACCTGGAGATGGAGCTGGAGATGGAGCGAGATCAAGACCTGGAGATGGTGCTGGAGATGGAGCGAGAGCTCGAGCTGGACATAGAGCTGGAGATGGAGCGAGAGCTAGACCTGGAGATGGAACTGGAGATAGAGCGAGAGCTAGACCTGGAGATGGAGCTGGAGATGGAGCGAGATCAAGACCTGGAGATGGAGCTGGAGATGGAGCGAGAGCTATACCGGGTGATGGAGCTGGAGATGGAACGAGAGATAGATCGGGAGATGGAGCTGGAGATGGAGCAAAAGCTAGTCTTGGAGACGGAGTTGGAGATGGAGCAAAAGCTAGACCTGGAGATGGTGCTGGAGATGGAGCAAAAGCCAGACCTGGCGATGGAGCTGGAGATGGAGCAAAAGCGAGACCTGGCGATGGAGCTGGAGTTGGTGCTAAAGCTAGACCTGGCGATGCAGGTGGAGATGGAGAAAAAGCAAGACCTGGCGATGGAGCTGGAGATGGAGCAAAAGGTAGACCTGGCGATGGAGCTGGAGATGGAGCAAAAGATAGACCTGGCGATGGAGCTGGAGATGGAGCAAAAGATAGACCTGGAGATGGAGCTGGAGATGGAGCAAAAGCTAGACCTGGAGATGGAGCTGGAGATGGAGCAAAATCTAGACATGGAGATGAAGCTGGAGATGGAGCAAAAGCTAGACCTGGAGATGGAGCTGGTGATGGAGCAAAAGCTAGACCTGTAGATGGAGCTGGAGATGGTGCAAAAGCTAGACCTGGAGATGGAACTGGAGATAGAGCGAGAGCTAGACACGGAGATGGAGCTGGAGATGGAGCGAGAGATAGAGCGGGAGATGGAGCTGGTGATGGAGCGAGAGCTAGACCTGGAGATGGAGCTGGAGATGGAGCGAGATCAAGACCTGGAGATGGAGCTGGAGATGGAGCGAGAGCTAGACCGGGTGATGGAGCTGGAGATGGAACGAGAGATAGACCGGAGATGGAGCTGGAGATGGAGCAAAAGCTAGTCTTGGAGACGGAGTTGGAGATGGAGCAAAAGCTAGACCTGGAGATGGTGCTGGAGATGGAGCAAAAGCGAGACCTGGCGATGGAGCTGGAGATGGAGCAAAAGCGAGACCTGGCGATGGAGCTGGAGTTGGTGCTAAAGCTAGACCTGGCGATGCAGGTGGAGATGGAGAAAAAGCAAGACCTGGCGATGGAGCTGGAGATGGAGCAAAAGGTAGACCTGGCGATGGAGCTGGAGATGGAGCAAAAGATAGACCTGGCGATGGAGCTGGAGATGGAGCAAAAGATAGACCTGGAGATGGAGCTGGAGATGGAGCAAAAGCTAGACCTTGAGATGGAGCTGGAGATGGAGCAAATGCTAGTCTTGGAGACGGAGCTGGAGATGGAGCAAAAGCTAGACCTGGAGATGGAGCTGGAGATGGAGCAAAATCTAGACATGGAGATGGAGCTGGAGATGGAGCAAAAGCTAGACCTGGAGATGGAGCTGGTGATGGAGCAAAAGCTAGACCTGGAGATGGAGCTGGAGATGGTGCAAAAGCTAGAGCTGGAGATGGAGCTGGAGATGGAGCGAAAGCTAGCTGGAGATGGAGCAAAATCTAGACCTGGAGATGGAGCTGGAGATGGAGCAAAAGCGAGACCTGGCGATGGAGCTGGAGATGGAGCACAAACTAGACCTGTAGATGGAGCTGGAGATGGAGCAAAAGCTAGACCTGGCGATGGAGCTGGAGATGGAGCAAAAGCGAGACCTGGCGATGGAGTTGGAGATGGATCGAAAGCTAGAGCTGGATATGGAGCTGGAAATGGAGCGAAAGCTAGAGCTGGAGATGGAGCTGGAAATGGAGCGAAAGCTAGACCTGGAGATGGAGCGAAAGCTAGAGCTGGAGATGGAGCTGCAGATGGAGCGAAAGCTGGAGCTGGAGATGTAGCTGGAGATGGAGCGAAAGCTGGAGCTGGAGATGGAGCTGGAGATGGAGCGAGAGCTAGACCTGGGGATGGAGCTGGAAATGGAGCGAGAGCTAGACCTGGAGATGGAGATGGAGATGGAGCGAAAGCTAGAGCTGGAGATGGTGCTGGAGATGGAGCGAAAGCTAGACCTGGAGCTGGAGCTGGAGATGGAGCGAAAGCTAGAGCTGGAGATGGAGCTGGAGATGGAGCGAAAGCTAGATCTGGAGATGGGGCTGGAGATGGAGCGAAAGCTGGAGCTGTTGATGTAGCTGGAGATGGAGCGAAAGCTAGAGCTGGAGATGGAGCTGGAAATGGAGCGAGAGCTATACCTGGAGATGGAGCTGGAGATGGAGCAAATGCTAGACCTGGCGATGGAGCTGGAGATGGAGCAAAAGCGAGACCTGGCGATGGAGCTGGAGATGGAGCACAAACTAGACCTGTAGATGGAGCTGGAGATGGAGCAAAAGCTAGACCTGGAGATGGAGCTGGAGATGGAGCGAAAGCTAGACATGGAGATGGAGCTGGAGATGGTGCGAAAGCTAGACCTGGAGCTGGAGAAGGAGCGAAAGCTAGACCTGGAGATGGAGCTGGAGATGGAGCGGGAGCTAGACCTGGAGATGGAGCTGGAGATGGAGCTCGGGCTCGAGCTGGACATAGAGCTGGAGATGGAGCTGGAGATGGAGCGAAAGCTAGACCTGGAGATGGAGCTGGAGATGGAGCGAATGTTAGACCTGGAGATGGAGCGAAAGATAAACCCGGAGATGGAGCTGGAGATGGAGCGGGAGCTAGACCTGGAGATGGAGCTGGAGATGGAGCTCGGGCTCGAGCTGGACATAGAGCAGGAGATGGAGCGAGAGCTAGACCTGGAGATGGAGCTGGAGATGGAGCGAGAACTAGACATGGAGATGGAGCTGGAGATGGAGCGAGAGATAGACCGGAAGATGGAGCTGGAGATGGAGCGAGAGCTAGACCAGGAGATGGAGCGTGATCTAGACCTGGAGATGGAGCTGGAGATGGAGCGAGAGCTAGACCGGGTGATGGAGCTGGAGAAGGAACGAGAGATAGACCGGGAGATGGAGCTGGAGATGGAGCAAAAGCTAGTCTTGGAGACGGAGCTGGAGATGGAGCAAAAGCTAGACCTGGAGATGGTGCTGGAGATGGAGCAAAAGCGAGACCTGGCGATGGAGCTGGAGATGGAGCAAAAGCAAGACGCGGAGATGGAGCTGGAGATTGCAGCAAAAGCTAGACCTGGAGAAGGAGCTAGAAAAGGACCAAAAGCTAGACCTGGAGATGGTGCTGGAGATGGAGCAAAAGCTAGACCTGGAGATGTAGCTGGAGGTGGAGCGAAAGCTAGAGCTGGAGATGGAGCGAAAGCTAGAGCTGGAGATGGAGCTGGAGATGGATCGAAAGCTAGAGCTGGATATGGAGCTGGAAATGGAGCGAAAGCTAGAGCTGGAGATGGAGCTGGAGATGGAGCGAAAGCTAGAACCGGAGATGGAGCTGCAGATGGAGCGAAAGCTGGAGCTGGAGATGTAGCTGGAGATGGAGCGAAAGCTAGAGCTAGAGATGGAGCTGGAGATGGAGCGAGAGCTAGACCTGTGGATGGAGCTGGAAATGGAGCGAGAGCTAGACCTGGAGATGGAAATGGAGATGGAGCGAAAGCTAGAGCTGGAGATGGTGCTGGAGATGGAGCGAAAGCTAGACCTGGAGCTGGAGCTGGAGATGGAGCGAAAGCTAGAGCTGGAGATGGAGCTGGAGATGGAGCGAAAGCTTAGAGCTGGAGATGGGGTGGAGATGGAGCGAAAGCTGGAGCTGGAGATGGAGCTGCAGATGGAGCGAAAGCTGGAGCTGTTGATGTAGCTGGAGATGGAGCGAAAGCTAGAGCTGGAGATGGAGCTGGAGATGGAGCGAGAGCTAGACCTGGAGATGGAGCTGGAAATGGAGCGAGAGCTATACCTGGAGATGGAGCTGGAGATGGAGCAAAAGCTAGATCTGGCGATGGAGCTGGAGATGGAGCAAAAGCGAGACCTGGCGATGGAGCTGGAGATGGAGCACAAACTAGACCTGTAGATGGAGCTGGAGATGGAGCAAAAGGTAGACCTGGCGATGGAGCTGGAGATGGAGCAAAAGCTAGACCTGGAGATGGAGCTGGAGATGCAGCAGATGCTGGAGCTGGAGATGGAGCTGGAGATGGAGCAAAAGCTAGACCTGGAGACGGAGCTGGAGATGGAGCAAAAGCTGGACCTGCAGATGGAGCTGGAGATGGAACAAAAGCTAGACCCGGAGATGGAGCTGGAGATGGAGCAAAAGCTAGACTGGAGATGGAGCTGGAGATGGAGCAAAAGCTAGACCTGGAGATGGAGCTGGAGATGGAGCAAAAGCAAGACCCGCTGATGGAGCTGGGGATAGAGCAAAAGCTAGACCTGGAGATGGAGCTGGAGGTGGAACAAAAGCTAGACCCGGAGATGGAGCTGGTGATGGAGCAAAAGCTAGACCTGGAGATGGAGCTGGAGATGGAGCAAAAGCTAGAGCTGGAGATGGAGCTGGAGATGGTGCGAAAGCTAGCTGGAGATGGAGCAAAATCTAGAGCTGGAGATGGAGCTGATGATGGGGCGAAAGCTAGAGCTGGAGATGGAGCTGGAGATGGAGCGAAAGCTAGACCTGGAGATGGAGCTGGAGATGGAGCGAAAGCTAGACCTGGAGAGGGAGCTGGAGATGGAGCGAAAGCTAGACATGGAGATGGAGCTGGAGATGGTGCGAAAGCTAGACCTGGAGCTGGAGATGGAGCGAAAGCTAGACCTGGAGATGGAGCTGGAGATGGAGCGAAAGCTAGACCTGGATATGGAGCTGGAGATGGAGCGAATGCTAGACCTGGAGATGGAGCGAAAGCTAGACCCGGAGATGGAGCTGGAGATGGAGCGAGAGCTAGACCTGGAGATGGAGCTGGAGATGGAGCGAGAGCTAGACCTGGAGATGGTGCTGGAGATGGAGCGAGAGCTCGAGCTGGACATAGAGCTGGAGATGGAGCGAGAGCTAGACCTGGAGATGGAACTGGAGATAGAGCGAGAGCTAGACCTGGAGATGGAGCTGGAGATGGAGCGAGATCAAGACCTGGAGATGGAGCTGGAGATGAGCGAGAGCTATACCGGGTGATGGAGCTGGAGATGGAACGAGAGATAGACCGGGAGATGGAGCTGGAGATGGAGCAAAAGCTAGTCTTGGAGACGGAGTTGGAGATGGAGCAAAAGCTAGACCTGGAGATGGTGCTGGAGATGGAGCAAAAGCAGACCTGGCGATGGAGCTGGAGATGGAGCAAAAGCGAGACTGGCGATGGAGCTGGAGTTGGTGCTAAAGCTAGACCTGGCGATGCAGGTGGAGATGGAGAAAAAGCAAGACTGGCGATGGAGCTGGAGATGGAGCAAAAGGTAGACCTGGCGATGGAGCTGGAGATGGAGCAAAAGATAGACCTGGCGATGGAGCTGGAGATGGAGCAAAAGATAGACCTGGAGATGGGAGCTGGAGATGGAGCAAAAGCTAGACCTGGAGATGGAGCTTGGAGATGGAGCAAAATCTAGACATGGAGATGAAGCTGGAGATGGAGCAAAAGCTAGACCTGGAGATGGAGCTGGTGATGGAGCAAAAGCTAGACCTGGAGATGGAGCTGGAGATGGTGCAAAAGCTAGACCTGGAGATGGAACTGGAGATAGAGCGAGAGCTAGACACGGAGATGGAGCTGGAGATGGAGCGAGAGATAGAGCGGGAGATGGAGCTGGTGATGGGAGCGAGAGCTTAGACCTGGAGATGGAGCTGGAGATGGAGCGAGATCAAGACCTGGAGATGGAGCTGGAGATGGAGCGAGAGCTAGACCGGGTGATGGAGCTGGCGATGGAACGAGAGATAGACCGGGACATTGGAGCTGGAGATGGAGCAAAGCTAGTCTTGGAGACGGAGTTAGAGATGGAGCAAAAGCTAGAGAGACCTGGAGATGGTGCTGGAGATGGAGCAAAAGCGAGACCTGGCGATGGAGCTGGAGATGGAGCAAAAGCGAGACCTGGCGATGGAGCTGGGGAGTTGGTGCTAAAGCTAGACCTGGCGATGCAGGTGGAGATGGAGAGAAAAAGCAAGACCGGGCGATGGAGCTGGAGATGGAGCAAAAGGTAGACCTGGCGATGGAGCTGGAGATGGAGCAAAAAGATAGACCTGGCGATGGAGCTGGAGATGGAGCAAAAGATAGACCTGGAGATGGAGCTGGAGATGGAGCAAAAAGCGAGACCTGGCGATGGAGCTGGAGTTGGTGCTAAAGCTAGACCTGGCGATGCAGGTGGAGATGGAGAAAAAGCAAGACCTGGCGATGGAGCTGGAGATGGAGCAAAAGGTAGACCTGGCGATGGAGCTGGAGATGGAGCAAAAGATAGACCTGGCGATGGAGCTGGAGATGGAGCAAAAGATAGACCTGGAGATGGAGCTGGAGATGGAGCAAAGCTAGACCTGGAGATGGAGCTGGAGATGGAGCAAAATCTAGACATGGAGATGAAGCTGGAGATGGAGCAAAGCTAGACCTGGAGATGGAGCTGGTGATGGAGCAAAAGCTAGACCTGTAGATGGAGCTGGAGATGGTGCAAAAGCTAGACCTGGAGATGGAACTGGAGATAGAGCGAGAGCTAGACACGGAGATGGAGCTGGAGATGGAGCGAGAGATAGAGCGGGAGATGGAGCTGGTGATGGAGCGAGAGCTAGACCTGGAGATGGAGCTGGAGATGGAGCGAGATCAAGACCTGGAGATGGAGCTGGAGATGGAGCGAGAGCTAGACCGGGTGATGGAGCTGGCGATGGAACGAGAGATAGACCGGGACATGGAGCTGGAGATGGAGCAAAAGCTAGTCTTGGAGACGGAGTTAGAGATGGAGCAAAAGCTAGACCTGGAGATGGTGCTGGAGATGGAGCAAAAGCGAGACCTGGCGATGGAGCTGGAGATGGAGCAAAAGCGAGACCTGGCGATGGAGCTGGAGTTGGTGCTAAAGCTAGACCTGGCGATGCAGGTGGAGATGGAGAAAAAGCAAGACCGGGCGATGGAGCTGGAGATGGAGCAAAAAGGTAGACCTGGCGATGGAGCTGGAGATGGAGCAAAAGATAGACCTGGCGATGGAGCTGGAGATGGAGCAAAAGATAGACCTGGAGATGGAGCTGGAGATGGAGCGAGAGCTAGACCAGGAGATGGAGCGTGATCTAGACCTTGAGATGGAGCTGGAGATGGAGCGAGTGCTAGACCGGGTGATGGAGCTGGAGATGGAACGAGAGATAGACCGGGAGATGGAGCTGGAGATGGAGCAAAAGCTAGTCTTGGAGACGGAGCTGGAGATGGAGCAAAAGCTAGACCTGGAGATGGTGCTGGAGATGGAGCAAAAGCGAGACCTGGCGATGGAGCTGGAGATGGAGCAAAAGCAAGACGCGGAGATGGAGCTGGAGATGCAGCAAAAGCTAGACCTGGAGAAGGAGCTAGAAAAGGACCAAAAGCTGGACCTGGAGATGGTGCTGGAGATGGAGCAAAAGCTAGACCTGGAGATGGAGCTGTAGATGGAGCAAAAGCAAGACCTGGAGATGGAGCTGGAGATGGAGCAAAATCTAGAGCTGGAGATGGAGCTGGTGATGGAGCGAAAGCTAGAGCTGGAGATCGAGCTTGTAGATGGAGCGAAAGCAGAGCTGGAGATGGAGCTTGGAAATTGGGCGAAAGCTAGACTGAGATGGAGCGTGAGCTAGACCGGGAGATGGCGCTGGAGATGGAGGCGAGAGATAGACCGGGAAGATGAGCTTGGAGAGGGAGCGAGAGGAGAGACCGTGGAGATGGACTAGATGGAGCAAAGTAGAGATGGTGATGGAGCTGGAAGAAGGAACAATAAAGCTAGACCCGGAGGGGGAATGGAGCGGAGATGGAAGCAAAATGGCTCTAGCTATTGCTCCATCTCCAGCTCCATCTCCAGTTCTACTTTTTCCCTACAGCTCCCTCTCCATGTCAAGCTTTTGCTCGCTCTCCTGCAACCACCTCCGGGTCTAGCTTTTGCTCCATCGCCAGCCCCGTCTCCAAGTCCCAGTTTGTGCTCCATCTCCAGCTCCATCTCCAGGTCACGCTTTTGCTCCATCTCCAGCTCCATCTCCAGTTCTATCTTTTTCTCCAATCTCCAGCTCCATCGCCAGGTCCTAACTTTTGCTCCAACGCCAGCTCCATCGCCAGGTCTACCATTTCTCCATCTCCAGCTCCATCGCCAGTCTCGCTTTTGCTCCATCTCTCAGCTCCATCGCCAGGTCCTCGCTTTGCTTCCATCTCCAGCTCCATCAACCAGGTCCAGCTCTCGCTCCATCTCCAGCTCCATCTCCTGGACTATCTCTCGCTCCATATCCAGCTCCATCTCCCGTTCTATCTCTCGCTCCGATCTCCACTCCATCGCCCGGTCTAGCACTCGCTCCATCTCCAATGCTCAGCTTTCGCTCGCAGTCCAGCTCCCATCTTCCAGCTCTAGCTTTCGCTCCATCTACAGCTCGATCTCCAGCTTCTAGCTTTCGCTCATCACCAGCTCCATCTCCAGCTCTAGATTTTGCTCTATCCCACTAGCTTTCGGCTCATATTCCAGCTCCATCTCCAGCTCTCCTTTTGCTCATCTCCAGCTCCATCCTTCAGGTCGTATTTTTGCCCCCCTCCAGCTCCATCTCCATGTCTAGATTCCTCCATCTCATCTCCATCCATGCTCTTGCTTTTGCTCCTTCTCCAGCTCTCGCTTTTTGTACCAGCTCCAGCTCCATCCCAGGTCTAGCTTTTGCTCCATCTCCAGATCCATCATCCAGCTCTAGTATTGCTCGATCTCCAGCTCTATCTCCATGTCAAGCGTTTGCATCCGTCTACAGCTCCGTCTCCGGTCAAGCTTTTGCTCCGTCACCAGCACCCACCTCCGGGTCAAGCTTTTGCTCCATCGCCAGCTCCGTCTCCAAGTCTAGTTTTTGGTCCATCTCCAGCTCCCTCCAGTAATCGCTTTTTGCTCCATCTCCAGCTCATCACCAGCTCTAGCTTTTGCTCATCTACAGCTCGATCTCCTGGTCTAGCCTTTGGCCATCTCCAGCTCCATCACCAGGTCTAGCTTTCGCTGCATCTCCATCTACATCGTCAAGCTCCAGCTTTCGCACCATCTGCAGCTCCATCTCCAGACTTCCAGCTTCGCTCCATCTCCAGCCCCATCTCACTCTATCTTTCGCTCCATCTCCAGCTCCATCTCCCCAGCTCTAGCTTGTCGCTCCATCTCCAGGTCCATCCTCCAGGTCTAGCTCTCGCTCCATTTACCAGCTCATCTCCATTCTAGCTCTCGCTCCATCTCCACCCATCTCCAGCTCTAGCTTCGCTCCATCTCCAGCTACACTCCAGCTCCAGCTTTCGCTCCATCTCAGCTCCATCTCCCAGTTTATCTTTCCTGCATCTCCAGCTCCATCCTCCATGTCCCGGCTTTCGTCCATCTCCAGCTCCATCTCAGCTCGGCTTTCGCTCCATCTCCATCTCCATCTCCTAGCTCTGGCTTTCGCTCCATC
The DNA here is from genome assembly GCA_035221665.1 of Okamejei kenojei. NCBI lineage: Eukaryota > Metazoa > Chordata > Chondrichthyes > Rajiformes > Rajidae > Okamejei > Okamejei kenojei. The sequence goes on along the minus strand of JAVHYY010000880.1, from coordinate 342 downwards.
TCCAGCTCCATCTCTCCATCTCTGGCTTTCGCTCCAGCTCCATCTACAGCTGTAGCTTTCGCTCCATCTCCAGCTCCATATCCAGCTCTAGCTTTTGCTGTAAAAAAAAAAAAAAAAAACAACATCTCACTCATCTCCATGTCTAGCTTTTGCTGCATCCCAGTACCATCTCCAGGTCTAGCTTTTGCTCCATCTCCAGCCCTTCTCCAGGTCTCGCTTATGCCCATCTCCAGCTCCATCTCCGTTCTTGCTTTTGCTCCATCTCCAGGTCTACCTCGCTCCATCTCCACCTCCATCCCAGCTCTAGCTTTCCGCTCCATCTCCAGCTACAAACGAATAGCC